>JAULBM010037491.1:0-10886 GCA_032357055.1 Geukensia granosissima
TCCTATAATCAATGTGGTACAAACATGCGACCAAAATGTGTCAGTCTTCCAACAGAAAAAATATTTGGAAAGCCTTATAAACTTGATTGTGTATTGAATGTGTGTGAACAAATTATTTTCTGGTCTGTGCCTTTTTTTAATTTAACAAATGAGATTCCCGTATTTTCAAGATAGTTACATATTGAAGTAAACATTATATACAGGATTAAGAAAACACATTTTCCGTCCGCAAAATATTAATGTTTTTTTTTCTGAAACTGGACTTTCCTATTAAAATACGCCTAATCGTTCAAAGAAGAGTGAAAAGGGGTGTAGGTAGGCACTTTTTAGGCAGGGCTGTGTCATTTTTACGCGAAAACCAGTTATATGTCACATATAATAATTTTATAACCCATATGTATTTATTGACGAACACAAAATTAATTATATACTTCAACTTGCTAAATAATTAATTTTGCTCTGTTACATAATCAAATCTCTGCTATAGAGGAAAATAAAGTTAATATATCATTATGAACACGATATTAATTAAGTCAAATTTGACTAATTCTTCGAAATTTGGCACACACACGGACGTACATCGATGTATATCACACGTGTAATAATACATCCTGGACTTTTCCATTAGCATAGGTCTGTTTTTATTATTATTCCTTTTTATTATTCAAGCAGAGGAGTATAATTAGATATATATACGTCCCTTCATAAGTTTCTTATTTTACAGGTAAAATTTGCGGATTCGTATCTAAATATGCATTGTTGCGTCGTTCAATGTTGAAATATTTATGTAATAATTAAATATTTACCTCTTTCTGTTTTTCTTTTTTGAAAAAGACAGTTCCTGTTTCCCACTCTCCGAATCGTTTTGGTGTCTTCCTTTCTCGAGGCATTTTCACAAAACAAAGTTTCATATCCACGTTGGTTTTATGATACAATGTATCCATCGAAAGTGAAAATTAATTGCCCTTAATCAATTGCTAAACCCAAAGTTGACCACATGTGCGTTTCTATGGTTATCTAGATTTCCAACCGAGTCGCACGTTAGCATGGTTGATTTAAAACAATTTTCACAAACAACTGTCATTATCACTTCACTAGGTCAATTGGAAAATAGGCCGAGTATTCGCTGGCATGAACACCATTGGTCATTATCATATCATTGGTAAGTAAAAAGAAGAAAAATATTTATTTACTCGCCATATGGAAGATCAAAGATGTCTACCACTCATCTTATTATGCATAAATTTACAAATTTAAGAAACATCATGATTAATGGCTAACTGTGTAAGAAATACGACACAAAATGGAAACATGTATTTTATGAATATGAACTTTAGTTTTTTATCAAAGGAATTAAACAGTAGCAATCAATGAAAGGTAGATGACAAAAGGGAGTTAATGTGATAAATATACTTCAATTGCAAGCTTGTCAAATTAAAAGAAGTTTATCTTAATAAAAAATTCAATTAAATTTTTAATAAACTGACGAAAAAGCTCTATTGTATATTTTGTTATACAGATAAATAGTTTATCTGAAATTGATTTGAACAGTATAGGTACTTCATACAAATTATCTATCTGATCAAATTTTTATCTATCTGATCAAATTTGGCAATTACACAACTTATGTCATAGCATGATTATTTAATCATTTAATACACTCTGAAATAATTGATTGATATTGAAGTATTTAAGAGGTGCATTAACATAAAGAAATTTTAACATTAGATGCGATATGTACAAGTTATCTCAAATAAATGCTACCAACGAAAATTCATAATTTTTTTCTTTCTAAACTGTACTAGTAATAACCCGTGAAGTGTATTGTTATTACTACATCAGTAGTTTTAAAGATTTTTTTCATGGTGTAACAAAATGTTAAGAAAAAAAATAGTGTATTCTTCTGGGTATCTTTATTGTGACCGACCGTTTAACTCTTAGGGCTCATTTATACTTCCAAAGCGATCGTCGCCCGACTGACGCGCGACAGTCGCGAGACGTCGCGCGAAAATCGCTGGTTGTTTATACTTGTCGTAGTTCAAACTTTTAATCGCGAGTATAATCGCGCGACATCGTGCGGTAGTCGCGCAATGTTCGAGCGACAGTCGCGATACATTCGCGTGATTTCAGTCGCGCGACAATCGCTTTGGAAGTATGAATGAGCCCGAATCGTTAAGAGAACCCTTACTATGTTTATGAATTTTTTAGTGTTATCCATGAAGGCGATTATTCTTCTTATAATAGTCTCTCACCCATGTGAAAGGCCTATTCTGCACTATATATGAATATTTTGCATGTCTTACATTTTGTATTTCTTGTTCGAGTGAGTCGATATTATTTATACATTTTATCAGTTTTAGGGTGGCTTAATACACGTATAAAAGCGGTTTTAATGAAAAATTACACATTTGTTAAATTTGCACCAACTGATATTTTACGTCATCAGTAAAATAGTCACGAGTACTGAGATTAAAATCATGAGTAAAAGATGTAAGGGGATCTGTAGAAAATTGTCAGCATATATTTTTATTCGTCATTTAGCCAAATTATTTTCTCTTACGACTTCAATGCTCACAATCGAAATATTTTTTATGGGGGGAGGTGGCGTGCTTTCTTGCCAAACAGTCGATATATATTAGACAGAAAAAAGTAACAAATTTAACAATTAAAATAAAAGACAAAAAAAAATTTAAATAATATAAAAAGAAGACCTTACCTTACATGACAATAAATTTTAAACTACATCTACAAACTTGTTCAATGAAGACAATGACGTGAATTTTAAATGACACTGCATTAAGTATATATTTGACATACAAAGGTTTTCTCAAAATCAATTTTTAAGTGAAAGTAAAAGTAGAGGTATAGATAAAAATATTTTTTGAGAAACATTGACCGACATATTGGCAAAGATAGCATTTGAAATATTTGATAATACAGTTTCATGACAGAGGACTGCAAAAAATCGATGTAATGGTGTGTACTTATGAATGATTATATGTGAGGCTATTGATCCTATGTTAAATTATTTTAAACATAAGTACCCAATGTTCAACATTTTGAACAAAGAATAAAATTTTAACGTCGGGTTAAAGGTAAATAATAAACCATTAGATAAAATTGTTAATCAACTGGGCCAAGGTATTTTTTCTTTCACTGTAATATTTATACAATTTTTCATGGATTTTATATTTTCTATCAACACGATAAAAACTAAGATACCGATCAATAATTAAGTAATTTGTTAAGAAGGTACAGAATTGAACTAACACTATGTTTATAGTGTCTATTTTAATTCATTCCTTTAGAAATTCTGAAGTCCAGTGTAGAATACCCATGTGAAAAAAGTGCATCTTTCAAAGACATAAAATAATTTGAAAAAAAAAAATATAAAACGAAAACAAAAGGAAAAAGGCTAAGAATCAACAAAATCCTTTACAAAAAAGGAATGGGATCAGGTGCTCTACAATGGCAAGCATCCCTTGTCTTGCCCGCAACACCCGCCGTGAAAACCGTCAACTCTTTAAAGATTTTTTATGGGGAGAGATGAAATTTATCTACTTATTGTACATTAAGATAAAGTTTGCAGTCGCAGTGACGGATCCATGTTGTCCTTTTCTTGATTGTTTTTATCTACTTGGGATTTTTGGTAATTTTTTTCCCGGACCGAAATTTATGATCGAAACTGTAATTTGCCTGTCCCTCTTTGAAAAAAAACTGTATCATTCATTTCCAGTCTGTTCTTAGCACACAGGCTGATTCTAAGTAGTTAAGGTATGCATACATTGATTTGGTATTCATACTGGTGACTAAAGATATCTTTTATTCAATTTTTGTTGTCATTTATTATCAAATGTAGCTTTTTACAGTCACGTTATGTACAGTTTCAATCACGTCAAGTCATGACTGCACTCTCCAATGGTGGACTTTAACAGGAAATATTACAAGAATGGTGAGTAAATAGTCATTTCGCCTTATCCTCATGAGAGATCCTAGTCAACAAACAATTTTGAGGACTTCGGCTTCTGAATGAATTTCTTAAATTCAAGGTTTTTTTCGTATATGTGAGCCAAAAATGATTCTGATTGATGTTGTTAAGATTAATTTAATTCATTTTTGCCAAAATGTAATAAGATATGCTAAAAACAAGAAATAACTTTGGTTAACTATAGGTCAAAGTTTAATCTATGAAAATCTTGAATCGAAGAGCAAACATCAGAACGCCCATAAAGCATGAATTTAAACTAAGAATAATCTCTGCATAAGAAGGAAGACATCCTTGTAGTCCGTAGGCTAGGATAACCTACAGTGCACCCCCCTCCGAATTTCTATGGGACCAATATTTTTTGCCCCCCATAAACATATAATTAAAGAAAAAACATGTTAACATTAGAAATTTTATGAATGCATTTGTGATTTGGGGGCCTTTTAATAGCCCTGTTGAATATTTTTGCCACTTTAGTTTTAAACCATTTTTCATTTTCAAAGGTAACTATAGATCAGTTTCCGAAAAAGTGAACCTGTTAGGAACTAATAAGAAGGTCTATGTATTCCCTTTCTAATACAATTCTAGTTACATTGATTTGAGCTACGAATAAAAAGTTGTGTTAAAAAGAGAAGCCTTACCCCAACAGATATTTGACAAAAATCCAAATTTTTTGTCTGTCAACTTTCATATATTTACCTTTGTGACCTAACATGCAGATTTGTTATGTTTCTTAATTCATTTGATTACTTTGTTGAGTTTTATTGGCCTTTATTGTGTTCAATTGTCCAAAAAACCCTAATTTAGAAAGTTGCAGAATTTTCCCATATTTCCCTATATTTTTTAATACGCTGGACATTTGAGTTATTATTTGGCTATAAAATGATATCAATTTAGTAAATGTATATATAAGGCATCGAATGAGCCCAATTTATCCATAAAGTGATTTCAATTGGCAATTTTTGCGAAAATATTACCCCTACCCCTAATTTATTTGAAATAAATTTCAAAGCACCAACCCATATGTGAAAAAGAAACAATAAAATTTGCTTTAATAATGTAAATTACTTTTTTTATAAAACAAAGCAAAATTTATCATGTTAACACCATTTGTAAAAATGGGTGATTAACCGACTTCAGATTTCTGTTTCATTTCCGTAATATCAGTCTCACTAAGATATTCTAAATACGCTCGATATTTCAGATATTATATCATACAAACTGATATTAATTAAGTAAAGGTGTATATAAAGCATCGAATGGGCCCCCAATATTTTATTCATATGGTATTTTTAAAAGGTAATTTTTGCGAAAATGGCACCCCTACCCCTAATTTTTTAATCGTAATTCCAAATTACAAGCCATGTATGAAAATGAAACAAAAAAAATTGTTTTGAATAATGTGAATTAATTCTTTATCATAATACAAAGCATAATATATCATGGTTACACCATTTTTATCTGAATGTTGACCTAAAAGTGTGAAAAATGGGTAATAAGCGGATTTCAGATTTCTTTTAAATTTCCGTAAAACACTTTCATTGAGATATGGAGGTTTCCGCTGGTAAAATAATACTCTTAATAACAAATAAAGTATTAGAAGATATATATTCAAGTCAAATTACTCAAATTTAATTATATTTATTGTGATTATAATTACCCAGGATCATCTTTTCACGGAAAAAAATGTTTGTATTTTTGATAAAATGCAGTAATGGAGCATAATTTTAGAATACACGAGGGTCAAAGACCACAAAAACGCATTAAGACAAATCTATATATATGTATCAAAATCTATTTTAAGTTATTTAAGTGTTTTTGCAACATTAGAGAGGTTTGTATTAGAAAATAATCAATGCAACTTGATACTGTTGCAACTTTTCTTTATGTTTGGTTCCAATTTCTGTTTTGAAGGCAGTAAAAAGTATGTTAAGATTGCGAAAATCCCACAAATAAAGTATTTGTTAAAGCCTGATATCTTGCCAGTTTAGCAGTAAAAAGAAAATGCTATTTGCATGAATCAATGCAACAGAAAACTGATAAAATTAGTCTCCCCTTTTACAGTTTTTAAATGATAATAATGAATAATTTACCCCCTATTTTTTCGTTTGTAGCTTTTAGTGCAATATATTCATAATCAATTTATGTTTAATAGTCAAAATTATTACTTTCTTACCATTAAAATCATCTAAACGTATGCTTCAGTTAGTTTTATGTGATTAGAATTATAAAATAGAAGTTTTAAAATATCAAATTTCACGTTTTTTTTTATCCATTTTGAGGATGTTATCTGTACAGATTTTATTTTGTGACCATATCATTTTTTATTCGATGATATTTTATTTGAAACATAAAACTGATTATCAATTTAATACTACAGTCTACATATATATATCTTAATTTTTGGTATATTTCCGTTTTCTACAACGCTTTGTCTACACTTATTTTACGTTTCTTTTGGTACTCGTAGTATTTATATAAAAGACGTGTTGATATTAAATTTAAGGTTGTCATAAAATGTCAGTTTGATATATAATACATGGTATTATTCATTAAATGAACTTTTAGCGTCACAACAGTTTTTTTTATAGGAAAAATAAAGAAAAAGGGGAAATCTGAAACTTTAAAACCACTATTTGTTAATTATTACCACCTTAACCTGACTAAAATAAATATTGATGGTGTTTTAAAAGGAAAGTTATATTGTTGTTTACTATATTCCATAAAATATCATCAGTATCATTTGTTCCTTTTGTTTTCGGTTTATCTTTTAGTTTGTTTCAAATTTGTTTTGTGTCTTTGCACTATAAAACTTCTGATCTCTCACATGGGTATTCTATACTGGACTTGCAATAATCTCAAGACAAAATTTATTTCTTTAGATTGAACTTCTTCGTTTTCTGAAACAATGAATCAGAATGTGCCATACCATCATATTACTTGTTACAATCTATTTATGACATCGTTTATGTCTTATAACTAATCCATACAGCTTCTGTTATGGTATGGACTCTGGTTCATTGTTGAAGGCCATAATGGGACCAGTAGAAGTTAAAATTCTACTGTCACTTGGTGGGTGACTGTCTCATGGACAATCATGCCAAATCTCCTATTTTTATATCTGTAAAAGGAATCCGATGATACCAAAGGTGCAGATAGAAATCGTTTAGTCGGCAGACAGACAAGACCATGGCCAACAAAATGAAACGAAAGACAAACTTAGAGATCAAAACACTACACTGAAAACTAAAGCTGGAGTGACACGAACCCTACAAAAAACAGGGTGAGTTCAGGTGCTCCGGAAGAGTAAGCAATTCCTACAGTAACCAGGTATCGCCAGAACAGCAATCGCATATCAGAATCGCATTTCAATATTTACAAGAAAAAGTATTGAATTTATGCCAGAAGGACACGATCCACATCTCGCATATTAACAACAAGTATTCAAAGCCAAATCTGCACTGTGTAAGGCGCTTTTCTGGATATCACAATAACATTTTGTATAATATAACACATTTGAATTAATTAATTCACAATTAAATTATATCCTACTACGTTAATATATTTTCTAAACTCTTTAGCAAAACGTTTATTACAGAAATCCTGTTTGCGAGTAACATAAAAAATGTTTTTTTTTAATTCAAGCATTGTGTCTTTTAGTTTAAATTTCATTTATTTTTCCTTTTTTCTTCTTAATAACGTTGTATTGAAACGCAATATCATTAAAATACATTATATTTGTTAACTTTTTGAAAAGTAACAATTGTAATGATCCATCTTCCAGTTCATAAAATCTTCCTAAAATGATATCTTGATTTATTTTTAAGGTTAATAAATACTGATAATGTTTTGTTTATTATTATAGACAATGAACCCTCACTCCCACATCTCAAATGGATAAATTTGTATCACCAAAAGCAAACTAAAAATTACCAACTAGAAAGCAATTTTCTTGGAAGTGGTTTTTACAGGCCTCAGGGATATTTTTTCCGATTTTGGACTATAGCAATCGTATTTAATAGTTACCCGGAGTTTTGGTTTTTTCAAGGCTGAATGAAATATTTAAAATATGATAAAGAAAAAACCCAATTATTCAAATGAACTACGCCGACAGCCAGCACCAAAGTAACGATACCACAATGTCATTTGCCTAAAACTTGTCGTCAGTCAATAAGATAATAAAAAGTTCAACTGCGTATTTGTATTTTGTTCACATATTTGCCATATTAGAATCGAAATAATTATATCTTCGAATTTTTCATCAGCTCTCTCAATTTACACAAGTTTTATCCCTCGCTTTCGCTCATGATACAGCACCACCCACTGGGATAATCGTAACAAATTATGGCTGCCGTGAATTATTGATTCTTTATGTTTTTAAAGTTAATATAAGATATTAACATGATTCAAATATTTATTGATATCCATACATTTATTCTGTCCATTTCACAGATGACAATGGATATCTTCCGACTGTCATGACTACAAATCCGTCCATATTCCGGTTCTGACCAATATCGATTGTGACATTATATCGGCTTTTTTTTCTAAGTTATACAACGGGTACCACTGGCGGGGCAGGCGTTTCTCACCCTTCCGGGGACCTAAACTCACCCTGGTATTTTGTAGTGTTCGTGTTACTCGTTCCTTAGTTTTCAGTGTAGTGTTGTGTGTTCTGTTTTTGTTTTCATTGTTTCATTAAGTTGGCAATGGTCTTGTCTGTTTTGTGACTTCACGATTTCTGATTGCCCCTTTAAAATCTTAGATTTCGTTTTGCATACATGAACCTCTACAAGTTTTTATAATTAAATACGTTGCTAAAGAATTATTTTTCTTTGTTGTCTTTATGTTTTGTTATGTGTGTTCTTTTGGTGATGGTCTTGGTTGAAAATTCGTTATGGAATACAAATTTGTTTACATAGATTTTATAGGCATTGTATTGAATGGGGTCTTTAAATAAACGCGAAGAAGACAAAATCTAGTTATATCTTAAATATTAATAATTACCCAGTTTATGGATCAAATGAATATAATAAGAGGTGATAATTTAATAGTACAATGTATCTGGCATTCTGAACTTTTTGCCAGATGGTAGAATAGTTTTGGCAAATAGTTAAGAACTTACAGACAATTTTAAAATAAAATTGCATTAGGAAAATACTAACTTATACTTAAAGAAGTGGATGTTATACATGTATAGAAAATTTTGCATAAGCGCACAATGGATGGAAATAAAATATAGAAGATATTCAGGGTTTCGGTTCGTAGAGAGAATTTGTAATTCCAGCAATAAGGAATAAAGGAATTCATGCGTTTTCTTCTCCGGGAACAAGGAACGTCTGAATTAATTCAAAATATGAACGAAATAATTGCAAACTATTCCAGTTTCATATTAATTTGGTTATTATTTTCCGAAGACAGCAACATATTAAAGTCTGTTGATGCAATTCTTTCTTAAAATTACACTATCAATGAAAACACTACTTTAATGGCTAATCCATTTGAGGTTTGCACATAAAAATATAATATATAGAATATATATATATATATATACATGTTGGCCCTAAACATTTTAGTATTAATCTTTTTTGTATTTTTCTTTGCCGTACACATGTATTTAATCTATGCAAATAAAATAAATCATCATTTATTGTAAATCTACTCAATTATGCAGCTCAGTTATTGGCGTCTTGATTGGCAATAAAAAATTCTTAGTCTTCTTCTTGTCTGTCCTGTTTCTACTATATCATTATTTAAGCTTTTTTTAATTTTTAAATGCGACAACATTACCTAATATGTCGATTGATTGATCGTTGCAATGACCCTCTTAGAATAAGAAGTCGCCCCAGCAACGGGTTATTCTCTTAATATCAGAGTATATCACAGGGGACATGTTACCGGTTATTAAACAAGAAAGTTGACCTCCTAACTCGGATTAGAGTTGCAGGATTTCACAAAAGGTTCCACGCTCTTGACAGAGGATGCTTAAATAGATTGGTCTCCGCCGTAATATTCAGCATGAGCTACGTCATATACAAATATAAACATCTACGTTTCTCAATGTTTACGCCATTTTCGTCGTGTGCGCATGCTCGTCGTGAGACATTTTGAAGTATAAAATTAGCCGCCACCGGAACGTTATTCAAAGTATACGTTCCCGGAACCAGAAAAGCTTATTCTGCTGAGGTGCTGAAGCTTCTCATGGTTTGTAAATGAATTCGTGGAGTCAAAGTCTTCGTTCTTTTTGTTTCCGTTTTCCTTTTTTGTTTGTTTGAGTTTGTCTGTTGTTTTGGTACTATGCTTTTTCGATCTCTCGCATAAATAATATATGCTGGACTCCCTACAATACACTTGCAATTATTGAGTTTTAAAGACTGCTGATTGATCTTCAATACCGTTTTTATGTTTAAGCCATAAATATGACACTCAGCTAACACAAAACATTTCTATAACATAATTTAATGATCATTTTAATGATTTTGTAATAATGTTTAGTGTAAGCATCCATCAGAACTTTAAAAAATGTTTAAATAATAATTTAGTTATATTTAGAAAATTCCCTTGCTTGAGTATGATAATTATATTAATAAAATGTTACAAAAACATTTAAATCCAACAATTTCTTGATGCATCATGAAATGTTCTGAACAATTTTTTGTGATATTGATGACAATTGTAAATAATATCGCTTGACAATTATTAATTGACATAATGATGAAAGTTACATCGATATCGAATGATCATTTTTTTTAAATATTTTTTCACAATTTGTTCACTGACAAAACCATTACTAACCAACGTTTATTTCTAACATTATTGATTGTGTCAGATAAATGTTTTACATAACATTTACAGATTTAATAAATAATACTAGATAACCATATTGAATGATAAATAAATT
>JAULBM010037502.1:0-10886 GCA_032357055.1 Geukensia granosissima
ATGGTGGGGTACAAAATACACACTAAAACCTAAAAGCATCCCAATATTATGCTTGTTAACATTTAAAATATGAAAAATGGTATAAATACGAATTAAAAAAAGTTGGTGAGGATGAGTCCTGGGGGGGGGGGTGCACGGTAGACCCACCTTGCCCACGGACTACAAATTAAGCTCCAAGCAAGCTGTTAAAAAAACCACGGTCATATATCAATTTTTGTTACATAAACCATCGTAGGGTCGGTAAAGTGACAGTTATAAATAAAATGCCATAATTTTTTAACTTATTTGTTTGTTGGGACGCTGTTCTTAAAATAGCGTTGAAATTTTTTAGCTTTAGCTAGTTCCCCTTTGACGTCTTTTGAAAGGGTTTGTAACGCAAATTCACCACAATGTCATGTTCGACTTAAAAGTTCAGTGGCATAGAGACGTCAAATATATCGTATTTGTGTGATAAGAAACCGGAAATACTACAGGTTTTGAAAAGTGGTGGACAATATTAGTTTTTAAATAAAATTAAAAATGTTTGGTGTTTTCGCCAAGGTCGTGCAAAATTCGAGGAAATGAGCAGTGTTTTGGAAAATAATGGAATTTATAACAGCAATTTATCCTGTGTCCCAACATTTTTATCTTCAACAGCACTGTCAACTGTTAAGATTCTATTAGGATATGCCACCACTTCACTTTTTAATTATATGTAAAGAAACTTGACGATAACTCTTACGTCACATGTCTTTTTTCATTGACAACCAAAAAAGTAAAACATACGAAGTTGGTGAAAAGAAAAACTATGAAACAAAACGAAAATAAAATTTGGACAATTAAAAAGTAGGAAAGAAAAACAACCCATTTTTGACTTAACACGCTGGCCACCGGTGTGGTCTCCGCGACTCGACCCACAGAGCTGACCCAGGGCGAACCCCAGGTATAAAACGGAAAGTCTGGCCGTGGACCATAGTGGGTGACGTGTTTGGAGAGTGCCACGCTCCTTGCACGTAAAAGACCCGTTTTGTAGTTTTCGAAAAAAGAGAAGGCTAATGTCGCTACAAAAGGTTCAATATTCCGTCTTTACTCATCACTCTATTTTTCCAGTGGCATTCAAAAATCATTGCCATGTTGTGTCCCATCCATACCCTTTTTGATGATTGATAACTGTTCGACTTGTTCCCGTCCTGAATATACATGAAATATTTGCCACTGGACGTAAAGCAACCAACAATCCATCAACAGGCAGTTCATTTTTGCTTGAATAAAAATAGGTATTTTCATGACAATAAGCAAAATACAGACGTTAAACAATAAAATTGTTTTAATTATACTGTGTATGTTGTACTGTTTAAATATGCTGATGATACATCGAATAGCATTTTTGCTGCGTACGATGGTTTAGCAAGTACTGTATTAGCTATTTGTGTAAACAGAATATTTTTCTTATATGAACATTTTTACCTGAAATAGCAGCTTGTAAATAATTCAATACTAGTCGAAACAGAATCATAATCTTTCCTTAATGAAAATCTTTATAGCGCTCTCATTTTTTGTAGAAATCTTGAACTTTGAAATTACCTTTCAAATGTATACTGTCAAACATATGATTTTTAAGCAATCTAAATGTTCAATATTTCTCAAAATAAAAATACAGTGGCGATTATTTTACGCATAGTCTATTCATATTCGCTTTTGATCCCGTTACTTGTTAAAGTGTTTAACTTTTAACGACATAAAACTTATTATATGGTAGCATAGAAAAAAATTCCAGTACCAGGATTCCTTTTATAAACAGTTCAGGGGATGCATGATAAACTTATTTACAAAGCATTGGAATTTTGACTCTGTTTTTGGACATCAGAGTATTTTCCAGAATGCCATTATCCATGCATGTGAAATATTTTAATAACAGGCTAATGCCTCTACAAAAGAAAAACTATTTTGTCCCTACCCATTCCTCTAATTTTACAGTTGCAGTCAAAGCCGTTGCCCGACTTTGTCCCGACCCACCCACACTTTCAATAAGTTTGACAATTTTCGAATTACTTGTTCTCATGCTGATTATGCATGAAATATTGTCCATAGGGCGCTAAGCAACCAACGATCAATCAATCAATTGATCCTGTGTAAAACGGCAGAAATAGATTCCAGTGTTCATCTACAACAGTATTTTCTGTGGTAAAAAGGTAAAATCGGACATGTGCATTCGTTATGGATTTTAGAAATTAAAAGAACAATAAATTATTTGAGTAAATCCCATTTAGTTTAATTTCTGAACATATTCAAGAGGAAGAGGACGACAATCCTGGGGCAGGAGATGAAACGAATGAAAACCGAAGGACCATACAATAGGGGACAAGTCGACAGACACGGAAATCCGAAAAACACCAACACTCCACTAACACCTTGGTAAACTTTGTTGATCAAGAAGGTTAGGCAGTCCCTGCCTCTTTGATGACACCCGCCTCATTTTCTATTTTCTTATCGGTACAAATCAATATTGATTTAAACGGTTAATGGTTTAAGAGATCGAGTCGAAAAATTACTATACGCAAAAGCTAAAAAAGAAAATTTAGCAATGAGAAATGTAACCAACCAAAAGTCAAGATATATATTGAAAAAAAGAAAAAGTGGGGGAGAGGCACTATTTTATCCTTTAATTTTTCTGGCGATTTTTTGTTGTTTTGCTGTTGTTGTAAAATCTATTTGCAATTATTCAAACATAACTTCTCAAAATAATCTTTAAGCGAGTAATTTCAACAAAGATCTGAACATGTAAATGTTTGACACTCTGCAAATTTAATATCTTTGTATCATTGTTATTTATAACATATTATATAAACTAAATAGAAATAGATGACAAAACTAAAAGCTGTCTCATCGAGTTTTCAACAGATGAACGGTAAAATCAAATTTTCAAAAAATCTTTCTTTGTTTATTTGGTAGTCAGATATACTTAATTGCTACAAAGGTTTTCTCATTAGCTTGAATGCTGAACGATAAGACGGTACTTCAGTTTTGTTGATGACAATCTCACCAAACGACACAATTCTTGCATTCGGCACAAAAATAGTTTCCCTTAACTTTAAGGTAGCTAGGTACCTACCTTAACTTTTACAAAGTATATTTTTTAAGTAAAATCATGTCTACAATTTAAAGAATGTATCAGCTGCAATTATTATACAGTCTGCCAAAAGTTAAGCATCACCAAAGTATTTTCCAATATATTTTCCTAATAAGGCAATTTAGTTAACATTTAACATTTAATACATGCACATGAAATTGACCATCATTACCCTTATGAAAAATTTAAGTAAGGTGTCAATCGATAAATCATTGAACATTTCAATCAGGCTTCAAAAACCTGTTTCGCCCAAATCATGCTTTCAAAATTTAATACCGAATTGCTTTGACTGATAACACGTACATCTTTCCTTTAATGGTTATTTGAAAAAGCTTTTTGAGATGGTAAGAAGAAAAATGAGTATCGTCGAACATTGGCAAGCGGTTGGCATGAACAGCGCCGGTCTAATGTAAGTAATCGCCGAATAGCAGCCAATTCTGCAGTGAACAATTTTGTGATTAGCAGACTTTTAGCACGCCATAGATACACAGGAACCGTCGAAGACCGCCCAAGATATGGTCGACCCCGTAAAACAACCCCTAGCAAAGACCGTTACCTTAATTGCTAAGCCTGATTACAGTCATTTTCAACGGCAGTCCAATTGAGAGGTATGTTTTCGTTAAAGGTTATTGACAGTACCCTGAATGTCCAAAAATACCGAGATGACATCTTGGACAGCATTGTTTTGCCTCATTTTGAGAATCATGCACTTGCAGGCATACCAGTGTTCCAAGATGACAACACTCGACCACATCGAGCCCGGATTGTAAGGGACTTTATTGAAGAGTGTAAAAAAGAATTCAAAGTGAAACTTAAAATCGTCTTTTGTGTTGTTGATTTTTCGCCCTTTTTTGATTAGGTCAATATGTAACATAAATGTCTTTGGTCAATTCGGATCAATGATTTAACAAACAAAAATAATAAAGGTTTACCAGCAAATTAAATGTCTAAACCATTTTTGTCTGTCCAAAAAAATAGATATTATCAAAATCAAGGTGATGCTTAACTATTGGCGGACTGTATATTAATTAAGTACATTGAATCGATTGACTCTTAGGTGAAAGAATATATGCATGTACATGTATTATTTTTAAAATTTGCACATTTAACAACATTTAGTTTTTAACAGAAAGGCATAAAACCGAGACTTTCATTATTGTAATTTCAAAGTAAAATAATTCGTAATACCAGCGATAATCGTTCAAATACGCGTATGTCGCCAGTTATTAGTTGCAATGAGTGTGTTGAAGGTCAATACTTTGTACTCAGAACGGGAATACGCAAAACAGAGCCCGCAATTATCGCTCGGGGAATTTTTTTGCCTCGACTGGTATTTCGTCGCAAATGCCCCTCCCCGTTCGATATATCTGTTCAAAATTTCATTTCAGTTTCTTTAAATAATGGATTAGGCTGTCTTGAATCAAATTTTCAAAACGCTACAATGCTTAACATAACATGAATAAAGCTGAATTCTAATCATTTTAATAAAGCTGACGAGTGTTTAACGGAGGCTGCTGACAAAACCTGCATAGTTTAAAACGTGTGAGTCTTTTGATTTTGAATAAGGCTGTCGAAATTATATTTGAAGCTGCTAAACGCTCGTTTCGTGGCTTACGAGTGAGAAGTTCTTATTGTCGAAATCGGTGTCAAATCAGAAACTCGAAACCAAGAGTGTCAATTTGTGTCACATCCGGAAGGAATCCATGAACTCCTATTTAAACAGGTTTGGTATCGTGTGTCATCCCCTGTCTTGCGCGCAACACCCGTCGTGGAATGCTTAAACTCTAATCCGGGTAACGTCAATTCGAGAAGACGTCAACTTTTTTTATAACTGGTAACAGGTCCATAACTAGTTGAGGTACACCGATATCATATGGATCAACAAATTCGTGATGGCGACCATAAAATTTTAGGATTGGATGTATCCTTGTTCTAGTAATTTATGCGACAACAGCAATGCTCTTTTTGGAAAATCCTGATACTTGGAACAGGCATGAGAGTATCGAATCAACTGCGAAACATAAACCCCGTAGGCAGGGGAAGCAGGAATATTGCCACATAAATATGACACGTTCCAATTTAAAGATTGAGCACAAACATCTTTTTGTGCTTTCCAAAAAGAACATTTGTATTAAAATTTGACATTGGAAAATAGGCATAACTTTATAAGTGACAATATCTTTTGTTTTGTAGTAGTGTTTTTAATATTTATAATTTCTGAAACTAATGCTTCTTTACTATGTTTAAACAGATCAACGATCGGACTTATTATTAGAAAATGACAGTAAAATGTCAACTTCTACAGGTCACATTACGGTCTTCTTTTTGATCACAGTAAAAGTAGGGAAATCAATTTTTTATAACCCATTTGAAACTTGACTCCGATTGAGATTGCAATACGACATATATTTATGAATACATATCTAGACAGATAGTTCAATAGTCAAGTTATAAAAATCCAAAACACTTAATGATAATTGTTTAGTCATAAAAGACAAGGAGTAAGTAGCAAAAAAATAAGAGCGTAACCTTTTCACCTGGTTTTTCATATTCAAAATACTGTCACATGATAATACCTTATACAGATCAATTTGCATACACCAAGAAATATTTCAATAATACTGTATTATATAATTAAATCTTGAAAAACCTGATCTGAAGGTCTATTTTCATTTGGTATATGGTTTCTATTAAAAGTTGATGTAGTGTTTAAATGCAAGGTCAAGTGTACTATTAAAATTGCGATATCATATTAATAATTGATTTTCATCTGGACAGGTGTTTCCATAAATTAAGAAGTGTCAACAGTAATCAAATCCCTTATATGGCTATATGTTTATGACATGGGTGACATCATAGTAAATAACCGACCATACTGACTGTTTATTGCCTCGATCCTGAAAGGAAGCTTGTAATCAGCATGTTTTACTATTAAGCCTCATAAACTACTTTTTTTTATGAATTGACATATTTTCGTGGGAAATTCATTTATTTTTTTATTGAAACTTGTAAGAAGGAGACAATTTAGTCATTAAAGCAAGGCAAGTAAAGCCAAAAGTAAAAAATATAGACTGCTGGAATCTGTCATTTAATAGAATAATATAAATTGTATAAAAAATTTGCTGTATATTTTTTTTTATTTCTAATCGCCTAAAATCAAAAAATGACTACAAAACCTGGTTTATAGAAGCATCTGCTTCAGATTTATCAAATTCAAAATTTTTTGCAACATTGGAAAACTTGTATTTTAGTATATACAAAGAGGATTATATGAAGAAGTATAAACAATGATCACTGAACATTAAAAATGACATTTCGAAATTGTTTGATATCACGATGGAATGATTTTTATGCATAATTTAAAAATGTTTGTTTGCGTCAATTTTAATAGCTCAAAATACACTTGTGTAACATAAATTAATCATAGGCGATTTTCAATTTTATAAAGACGAAACCTGATCTGGAGTAGATATATCACATTCAAGAGAGAGAAAGATGATAGTATCGAGTAACAGGTTTAACGGCTTTTTTGCCAACAAGGTAAACATCCACAAAAAAATCCAGAACAGAAAGGATTTTGAATCGGACGTCGCCCAGTATAAAATTGTCCGGTCCTAACGACATCACGGACAAGGTGCCGTCTGAAAATTCAGGTGTCATCACCTAATTTCACCCATGTAACAGCTAATAACTCGATACTTCCTAATTTAGATCAACTTGATTTTAAAAAAACCCGTCAGTGTTCAGTTATACTTCATGATATTTCTAATACAACGACATAAAAAGCCACTGTAAGCTTTCTTAATGTTATGACAAAAGATGCAAAACATGCCATATTTTGATCACAGATGACCGATTTACCACCAATTTAACCAAAAAAACATACCATACAAGAAGTTAATATGATCTGAATGTAATATTTGTATATTGGTTAATGTCGGTAAAACGAAAGGTGATTTATATACCCGCATGAATAAACATCGATACGACATCAATGGCAATTCTGATGACATTGTTCATCAACATTTTAACCTGGCTGACCATTCTATTCTTTCCATGCGAGTTCGTATCATCGAAAAGGTCTACCATTGGAATAACAATCCCAACCAATCTCTCCGTAGAAAAAAACGAAAACTACTGGATTAAAGAACTTTGAACAGCACCGTATGGTTGCAATCGCAAAATTGATGGTATGGTTATTTAATCATACCCTTTATGTAGTTCTGTAAAGGTGATGAACATCTTCAACTCTGCATTTAGACGAAAATGTAGCAACGGTCATCGACATCACACCCGTCCTTCATCTGTCCTTGACGTGTCCCTCATTGACCTGTTACCATTTTTACAGAACCACTACAGTTTGCATCACATTCGCACGAAACTTTATATCCTTCCTTTTTCAAATCTTCATTTTTGTATAAATCTGGATACTCCTGTTACAGATCCAAATTCAAGTATGTACAGACTTACAGCAGTCACAGGCTTTTCAAGCCAGTTACTTTTAAGATAGACTACCAGAGAAACGGTAGCTTCTCAAACTTTTGTATGCTAACAAAGGTCTTGACGCAATCAAATTAAGCAACATCCTCCATCAAAAATCCGTCAAATCTAAAATTCCACTTTATTTAAAGATCAGTCTATACCAATCATTTCATAATCCTATACCACTCCTATTGCAACCAAGATTTTGAACTACAAAAATGTAGAATGAAGAAACTCAACATCGACGACTACATGTTCAACTATCCAGACTGCACTTGTGAAAGTTCCCCATTCAAATGTAATTCTACCGGCCACGTGACTACTTGTCACCTGAACATTGTCGAAAACATTTCGCTACGAAAGGTGTTTGCCAAAGGGCTAAAGTTCCATGAGCCTAAATTCATAAACTGGAAGTTCAAATGCAACACTCTTATGGAATCGGTCGAGGATTATGCCAAAATGTGGGCATAGCGCGAAGGAGAGGAACTTGAAACCCTTTCCGAATGGGTGAAGGCTGTGAGGTCGTTGATACAAATACCACTTCACAAGTTCAAAAGATCTATGAATACACAAGCGAAATCGGTCTTTTAAGATCCGAGTGTTGCCAGACATCTATCTGAACTACATGATAATTATGCTGTCGTTTCCGACGTTAAAGCCCCTAACTACATTGTTTTTGTTTGTAAATCGCACTACATCGATTGTATGATAAAGGACTTCACTTGGCAACCCTACATATACCGCAACTACACACACCTGACAATCATTGGTCAGTGTTGTCTTCTTTTGAAATTTCAACTAAAAACGAAGAATTCGATCCAACTTCACTTTACTGATTTCCAGGTGTCCTTACTAGCAAATTACAGGGTCTGTCAATTGCTCCACAAAAACTCTTTCTAAGTTATTGACAGTAATTCTATCATCAGTAAAAAACGGGCTCCAGAGTAACTGTGAAACAAGGCATTCTAGAAGTTGCGTGAATAAAATGTGAATTCTACAAAATTCAAAAGATCTGTTAGAATTGCTCAAATCAATGTCCCTTTACTCTTGCAATAGCATCAAAACCTTTCACTACTAATCCACATTTAAAACTCAAAGAAAAATTAAGAGCCATAGTTCACCTCTGTTTGTTATAAAAGATAGCAAACACAGATACAGATATTTGGTTCTAGGGACGGACAAACCTTATTTTGTTATAAACCACTCTTATTCTAACAAAAAGTACTCTGAGGGTGACATTTGCGGAATGTTAGATTTCTTGATTGGCAACATTTTTGTAATGTTTGAAGGACATTTGTTTAAGCAGACCGTCGGCATTCAAGTGGGACCAACTGTGCACTCCTTCACGCCCATTTATTCGTATGAAGCTTACTTCATACAGAGCCTTCTGCAGAGAAAATAGAGATGACTTTGATTTTGTTATTGTAAACTTTCCATTTATGTCTAGCAACATTCCAGCCACATCTGCATACGGAGTGTATATTTCTCAGTTTATACGCTACTCCAGGGCTTGTGCTTCCAATCCGGATTTTATTGATAGAGAGTTGCAGCTGAAAAGAAAGCTACTGAGCCAAGGGTTCCTCAGGGAAAGATTAGAGTCATCACTCCTGACGTTTTTGGTAGCCATCATGATTTAGTTGGCCGCTACAAAATATCCATTTCACAAATAACAATGGATATTTTCCCACAGCTGTGAATACAAATTTATTCCTAAATTGGTTGTGACTAACATCGATTGTGACTATACACTAGCTTTGACTACTGAGTAACAAGACGGGTGAAGCAGGAGTCGCCTACACTTCCGGGTCATCTGAACTCATCCTGGTTTTTGTAGAATTCGTGTTACTCCAGCTTTAGTTTTCAGTGTAGTGTTATGTGTTCTATGTTTGTCTTTCATTTCATATTGTTAGCCATGGTCTTGTCTGTCTTCCGACTTAACGATTTCTGTCTGCTCCTTTGGTATCTTCGAATTCCTTTTGAATAAGGAATAAATTTCTCTCAAAAACTAATTACATACTACCGAAAGCCTGAATAAGACGAATTTGATTTTAAAAAATCCGATGAAAATTAAAATATCTCATGCCTTTTGTGACACTGTGACCCCTTTTATATACAATCGGTAAAGCTTAAGAAAATCCTTAGTTTAGCTTTTGTTGCATTTATTATAAAAATCATTTGGAAATAAACCCATAAAATAGGATAAAAAATAAAAATTGTCTTTTTATGCTATTTACATTTTCACCAATTTTGACCCTGGAAAATGCTATAAAAGATAAAAAAACAATCTGTTGACATACTTTCAAAAGCTGCTATTAAATATAATCTAATGAAAATATTAAATTTGGATGAAAAATTTAATTTTCCTTTCTCCTGCAAAATCGCATTTTCTAAACCTTTGGTTCAATTATTCCAATATCGGTAAATGTTGCAGCTCGGGATAATTTTGTTGCATTTTTCATCAGTAATCATAAACGAAAACATCAAAATCTGATGAAAATAAGCAAAAGTTTCCAAGATAAGTTCGTGGCAATTTTTCAAACCCTCAAGAGACGTGAATTCAATAATTCATGAAGTTAGACTTAAAATGGTAAAAAACCTTATAAAACATTAAAATTAGTCATGAAATGTATTGCATATTACATATGATCCACCCTTTTTTTCTTAATTTCATTTTAAGCTGATTTAATTTTTCTAATTCTGACTTAATTATTTAGTAATTTAAAAGAATTGTAAAATTAAGAAGATAACATTTAATAATGACAACAAGGAGAGAAAATTGTTATAATCTCCTAAACAACATCCATCGAATAGCATGATAATAGTCAATCTAGCAAAAACACCCTTTATACTAATTTAAACTTGTTCAAGCAGCAATGAGTCCAACCTCTTGAAACGTAGCATCCAAAAGATGTTAACGAAATGCTTTAAAAGGTATCAACATTCTCAGATTGTCACAAGCCTAAATGGTGTTTCGCTTAATTTTTAAGGGTATTGAAATCTTTCGTGATAAGAACCAAAAGTAGGAATGAAACGAATATATTATACACCGTTTGAAGTTTATTTGTATGCCTTGTATAATTTGTATAAATGCCAAATACAATGCCATTATTCCACCATGGCGTTGATTTGTTTGTTTGTTTGTTTGATTGGGGTTAAACGCCACTTTCAACAATATTTTAGTCATATCGCGACAGACAGTTTTAGTGGTGGGGGAAGCCGGATTACCAGGAGAGAACCACCGACCTTGGGCAGGTAACTGACAAACCTTATCACGTGCGATGCTAGTTAAACTCAA
>JAULBM010037513.1:0-10886 GCA_032357055.1 Geukensia granosissima
CGAAGCGGTTGTGCAATCGTTGTATAATTCTAGATCCATTTTGATACTTCGTTTACTAACTCTAGGAAGCTTCTTACTTCTTAAGCGTTTATCGGTGGTTTTGTGTTATTAATCGCGACGATTTTCCTTTCGTCCGCGCTAAAGCCGTCCGCTGATAATTTATGGCCTAGAAATGTAAGAGATGCAGTGTTAAACTTGCATGTGCACTTATCCGCGTTCAAAGTAAGATTTCTGTCGCGTAAGTCTAATTTTGAGTGATACTTAACCTCCTTAATCAGCTGATTGACCTATGTCGACAGCTCTACGGCTCCGAGAAGCTGCAGCGGCGTGCGTGATCCATATGTAAATATCTGAGTGTTTGCAGATTTCAACTTTGACCTATTAACATTTAATGACTGAATATTTTTCGTGTAGTATGTTTACCGAAGCTCCGCAATGTACCAAAATAAAAATTGGCTTACCTTGCATTTTAATATTGAATTGCGCGCATGTTAAACTATCCGACAACGTAAATACATATCCAACGTTGGGCTCATCATCATTATCTGTATCGGTCACTTTTTTTAATTTGATGTACGAAATGACGTGTGCGGCACATTTTGGCAAAGTGTTCTTTTTTCGCATTTACGGCACGTTTTATCTCGCGTTTTCGCACATTTACGCTGAACGTGTCCTGGGTCTCCACATCTGGCGATTGTCGTCTCCCACTCCTTTGAATCGTTAGTCCTCTTCTCGCAGGTTGAAGTTGTTGTTGGTTCGTATGAGTTTTAATTGTCCTTTTGCTTCCGGAAATTTTATTCACTTCTTGAATGTTTTTTTTTCGATCACCGAGGCCTGTGCGTCGGCTGTTTCTGATGCCTGGCTATAGTTAACACTTTCGCTAATGTTAAGTCTTTTCACGCAGCAGTTTCCTTCGTAATTCTGATGAACGGCAGTTAACTTATACTTGGGACGGAGGGAAGTTCCAATGCTGCAGCCATATTTCCCTCCTCTTCTTCACTATTCAAAACAACTTAAACCCATGTCGTTACAGTTACTGTATTTAAACAATGATGTTCGAATTTAATCCATCATCCTCGTCGCCATTGTAATATAACTTATGTACGACCCCAACGATAAGGACAACTGTTTGCTGCTATAACTTTACTAAAACTAAGATAAACAAATACAACATGTGTACGCATTCCGCGGCTAACGACCTTCTTAAATTACATGTTTCTGCAGACTTAAACCTTCATGTTTACTGTTATTTTAACAACATCACAGTTAGGTAAATATATGTACATACCTTCTTATAATTTGTCAACAAATATGGCGATAGTTCAATGTTGTCACTTTAAGAATCTATAAATAAAATGCGTTATCTCTTTTATCCAGGTGTCTTATAGTGATTCGTCTATTTTCGGAAAGCCGGTATCTAATCTTTCCTTTGCAATTGTTCTTTCTTACATTTCCGTTGCAAGTTTTAAGAGTAAAATTGTTTGTTGCATACTGTTGGATAATTTTATTTGAATTTGTGACGATTACAATTTCGTCGGACGTAAAAGCTTTCCAAAGTAACAATTTGGGCACCGACTATTTATTTGATTTCATAAATAGTGTCATAGATTTTAATTCTTTTAAATTCAATATCATAGTAACAGAGAAGTTATAAATATATACATAGTATACTTGTAATATGTGTGAACAATAAACTTAACCAGAAGGAACGACTTTTGTTTTTATAAATCTAGAAAGCTTTCAAGGCAAACGAAATTTGTCATGTGATTAATTTTTTTAAGCAACTCATCCTGACGTTGAACTTTCAGTTTGACTTGGCAGAAAAAAAATTCCCATTACTCATCTTTGTTACATATTTGACATTGAAAAAAAACTGCATCAAAATGGTTGATCGGGCGTTTTCATTTGTCGAGCCTATTCCCATTTATTCTTTTCACAAATGACAATGGATATCTTCCCTCTGTCGTGACAACAAATCCGTTCCTATACCGGCTGTGACTAACATCGATTGGGGCTATACATCGGCGTTGTGTAACTGAGTAACACGATTGGTGTCATTATTATAGAATGAGTAGCTAACTCTTCCAAGGCGCCAGAACACAGTCTAGTTTTTGTAGGGTTCGTGTTACTCTACTGTCTTTAAACCTCACTTCATGGAATGCATTTTTCGAAAGTAAAAGATGTTATCATTTTTTAATCTCAATAAATTTTTGCAAAAAGATATATATTGGTAAGTCTTAACAGAAACTATTTTCATTTTTATATCCTTTTCAATGATTAATGAACCTAGAGCAAGAGAAAAGTCTCTATGGGATTAACGATGCAAAGGGGAGATAACTCTATCGGCAGGGTTTATAAAAAGCCCTGTACATGCCCTTTGATTAACAATTAACTTAAAATGTTATTGCAAAATTTCTTTTTCATGATAATACAAACATTTATACAAGTAAATGTAAATGATTTATATCATTTCATTTTGAAAATTTAATATTTCAGAAGACAAAAAAACCATTAAAATGGGATATTTACAATCGAGAACAGTTTGTATGTGCCTGAAAAGTATGTGGTGAGGGCAGTATTTTCATATTTATATTTTATTAGACGACTGAATGGGTTCTTCTTCGTGACAAAAAATTAGTAAAATATTTCTAAGATAAAGGCTTGAAATTTGTACAAATTTAATGTAGAGTTTATATCACTTCTTTTTGAAAATTAAATATTTCAGAAGAAAAAACTTAAATTTCCAATCGAAAACAGTTTTTATATACCTGAAAAGTATCTGGTGATGGTAGTATTTTCATATTTATATTCTATTGGACGACTGACTGGGTTATACTTCTTGACAAAATATTTGTAAAATATTTCTAAGATAAAGGCTTGAAATTTCCGCAAAAACCATTCTACGGAGTAAGGTTTACAGACAGTAGCTTTTGTTTTCATTGTAGTGTTTTGCGCTCTATGTTCGCCTTTTGTTTCTTTCTTGTTGGTCATAGTCTTGTCTTTATTCTGATTCAACGATTTCTGTCTGCCTCTTTGGTATCTTTGAATTCTTGAAGTATTGTATTAATTATGGAGTTGTTTATTTAGCAATTAATAGGGGTCCTAAAATAACAAGAAATAAGTTCTTGTATTTTATCCCAGCATTATACCAAAATATGCTTAAATTTATTAAAATTTTAAACTTCATGAGATTTATTTAAATGAAAGCTAAATATGTCATTAAAAGTAAAATATAAAACTAGAACATGTATAAGAGAGATAAGGGAAAGGTAACATGTCCGTCCTCACAGTGGTACTAAGGTAAAAATGCCACGCATGTGATACATGTGTGACAGGCATGTGTCATATTTGATTTCCCACACATGTGTCACATGCGTGGCTATACATGTGTTTCACATGCGTGTCACGCACGTGACACATATGTGATACATGCGTGTGACGCATGTGTCACAGGCGTGTCATTTCACATGCGTTTCACATGTGTGTACTGTATCACCCAAATACCTTATTTAAAATCAATTTATATTCCAACTTAAAAACATATCTGAAACATGCGTAAATTTACACGCATGTATCACATGCGCGACACAAATGTGAAACATGCGTGTTACCACATGCGTGTCACATGTGTGGCATTTTTCGTCTCATTCACCTGCGTTTCACACGCATGTGAAACACATGTGTTACGCATGTGTCACATGAGTGGCATTTTTGTCGGTGTATAGAGAAGCGTTATAATTGAGCACATGTTGATGGTGCATTTTAAATTCATATATGGATTTTGCTTTGATACAGATCTTTTAATAACTGTGAATGAATGTGCTCAGAATTCCAATTCCTGCATCCCGAATCCTGTTCTAGACCAAGCAAATACGAAAAGCTGAAAAAAGAAAAACTTTTTGAAATATTTATCATTTTCACAAATATGCTTTATCACTTCATTTGTTTTAATATTTTTTTTCATTGATAAATATGAACATCTGTGAGTTATTTTTGTAAATAATTTTTCATTGATAGATACAATAGTTCAAATAATAACGTAACTTCGAGATACCTGTAGACTTTGCACCATAACCTAATTATTTCCTTAAACCTTTTTTGTAAAAATGCCTTTTATCTTGTCATTTATATTAAATCAAATAAATACGATAAAAACACAAGGAAATATTGTGCTCAAATTTCCACATTTTCATATTAGACTCAGGAAGGTTATTTGGGGTGTTATAGGAACATTATTACGTTAGTATATAGTTATTAGAACAATAATGGGGAAACGTGTGGATGGCACGTGTCTTATCAAATCAATTCATACTTTGATTGTAAAATTTCCACATATTCGTGCCTCTGCGGCTAATATGTTATAGAAAGTCTATTCTTTGCCGTTATACAATTTTCTAGATACAAATTGTAGGATTTACCTAATAAGTTAACTTTGTCTTCCAGCGTACTTCAACATACCTGGTATCAACGCCCACGGAGAGACCCAATGTCCTTGGGGTAAAATATCGTTTTTAACAATTAAGAATAATCTTATTTTCCTGATATTTATACTTTTTTCTAACGATAAATTAAGTTGGTGAGTTATGCGATGCCTAATCTTTATTTTAAAACAATTATCATTAAAATTTTATGGTCGTCATTACGAATTGGTTGATCCATTTGGATCAGTGTATCTCAAATAGTATTGGACCGACCTTTATTAAAAAAAAATTGACCCCTTCTCAAATTGACTTTAACCCTTATAAGGGTTTCGGGATTCCACAACGGGTGTTGCGCGCAAGACAGGCGATGCTTATCCTCCGTAAGCACCTGATCACACTCCTGTTTTATAAAGGATTTCGTGGATTTTAAGCATTTCTTCCTTTTCATTCCGTTTTATCTTTTAGTTTGCTTCAAATTTGTCTTGTTTCCTTGGACTATGCGCTTTTGATCTCTCACATGGGTATTCTACATTCGACAAATGAATGAAACAAAATCCACGGAGCTTTTTGTCTTTACAAAATTGCTAGATTAAAAATTTACCTCTTTTTAGTTCGTGTTTGAGCCTAGAAACATGATTATCCCAAGTACGTGGAAAGGAAAGGTACCAGAATAGTCAGAAAACAAATAATATTGAAATGTAAAGTTGTGTATGCTTAAAACAATACCGCTTTTACTAAATGACATAAAAAATGTACATGTAACAAAACATTTAACACAAACACAAACATCTGACCACAATTCCTGATTTGGGACAGGCACCTGAGATACGTCGTGGGGTTTAACTAGTTTATTAGGTATCCCACGCTCCCTACAACAGAACCTAATTCGACTAGAGAGTACCTTAACTACAATACAAAAATACATGCAAAAAGAAGATAAATCTGTAATGAATGCTCGTAGTTACTGAAAGCAAGCTCAGAAATAAAACATCAAGCCTCTCAACACGAGATGTCTGGCGACTTAATACTGTGTTGTCAATAAACGTGATGAGAGTCAATATGGTTTCAATGCCAAATAGAGTAATATTTGTGTAAGGATGTGATCAGCTTACTAATACCTGAACCAACAAAAATAACGGTTTTAATGTCTTGACTACAGCGTAATGCACGTTTAGTGTTCTCCGTGCTTATTGGTTTATATTAAACTTGCGGCTGTGTTCGTATTTGTAACTAAGTAGCTCCTAAATAACATTTGTCGCATTATTCACTGATAAAAAACGAAAACAACATACAATTCAACATACAATATAATATTTATTATAACGACATACAGTCTAATCTGCATATAGAGGTCATCAAAGGGAAGATGTAAAATTGGCTGGCAAAACAGTTCACTGTTTCTTCAAGTTTCTGTTTTACTGAAACATTCAGCAAAGGGAATTGGAACATGGCTGTTAAAACCAGGTTATTGCTTAATGAAGGTGACCTCATCAGCAGATATGACTACATCGACTTTGCATTTTATTGCCACAGAATATGTTTAAAATTTCTTCGATGATACCCAATATGCAAATAAAAACAGGAAGTTTAACTAGACAGACATGACAATGGCAAATATAAGAATAACAAAAGGCAAGCGGTAATACACAACATCACACAATTGATTAATCACAAGCGATATAAACCAATATTAACAAGTGTTTATCTTGGTAAGAGAGAGTAGGTGACTTCTGCTCCTTTAATGGCGTCTGTTGTGATACTTGATTTTAAAGCCAATGGTTGGTCAAACTTTGTGATAAGTCACGTAAGATTAAAACTTTTTTATTGTTGGCAACACATCTATTTTTATTCGGATCATTCTTATTCAATATTGGTTGATCAAATTACCGATGACTTTAAAATTACTAGACTAAGGAAAATTTGTCTACAAGAAATTCTAGCTTTCCTTTCAAAGGCAACACTTTTTCAATAAAATATTCATATAAACACAATCCTAGAATGGTATATCAACTGAGATAGATTACATCCAAAATGAAGTTGTGGTAGACATGTTGCAACACATAAATAAAACGTTTGCAATGATCAAATCAACTTTATATTTTTGTATTAAACTTTTTTCAAACCCGAAATTACTGTCAATTTTAGGATGTAAGTTATGGTATGGAGCGAACCTGATATTTTTCTGTAAAATGGCATCCATGGAGAATCCAGGCAGTGGGGGATATTATAATATTTTTTTGGAAACTTATTATTTTCTTAATAAAGAAGGCTGGTTTGTAATTTATAGATAAAATTAAAAACAAATCAATAGACACACTTAAAGCTTTAAAATAGTGGAAGATAACTCTTTGTCTGTCCCTTGGTATCTTCGAATTCTTGTTTGAAATCGACATTCTGCAGTTGATTTTTGAGGGAAATTTGAAATAATATAATATGACGTATTGTCTAATGATTACGAAGCCTTTTTTCATACAAATGAGTTTTCCATTACTGCTGGGATGAGTAATTTTTCATATGCCACCAATATTATAGGATCCTCAACAATTGCAAGTTAGATAGGATATATCAAATCAACATAACCATCTACATGGATCAAAAATATTTTTTATATGTCTCTGAAAGCATCTGTCTGAAGATATCGGAATAATTGTGTAAGAAGCAAAGCACATTTAGTCCGTGTTGGAGTGCTGTCCATATTTTAAAGACAGGTTCAAAAAATATTTGAATAAAATATTATATCGGAAATTTTAAATATTAATTGTAATTTTTTATTTCTGCTTTCGTAACAAGAATAATGGAGAGTAAACTCTTTACTTACATGGAAGTCGTCATACATTAACACAAATGTTTCTGTTTCAACATAGGTTTTGTTAACTGTTCATTGATTTCTTTTTATTTTGAACTGGTAGAGAATGATGTTTTTTAAACGTCGAGTACTTGTATATTTTAAAACTGTCTGCTCTATTTTTTTCTTAAGAAATATGTCGTAGATCAGTAAAACTGGAAATCAATAGCCAGATATTGAGTTTTTTTATCAGTTCCCTTGTATTTTATTGCCAATTGCATTTGTATGAGGAAGAAGACATTGCATTTGTATGAGGAAGAAGACTGACGCCTCTGTTAGCTATTCTTTACAGTAATAAATTATTAGTTTTATCTGTTCAAAAAGCACTATTATGTTGCATTCGCTCTAAGATAACTTACAATGAATCCAGGAGAATATATCAGATATCTTTTTCAAGTATGCAATAGAAATTTAATATTTTGAAAGCTATAATTTAATGTTTCCGTTAAGCTTTGCTAGGAACATAACTTTCAGCGCTACTATTTCATTTTTGGTTTTCCATTTCGGGTTGAATAAAGAATTCATTACTAAGTAAGTGTATTTTTTCTAACGTAGGTGAAAGTCTATATATTTCAAGATTTATTGGAGTACTTGATTACTCTTTAAGTCAGTTGAGTTTTATTAATTCTGAATATTGGTTATTATTCTATGATATTGAACCTAGACAATTTTTGGGAGTTAATCTGTAATACTTTCACATCAGATGACAGACAAGCCAATGTACCAGTGATCAAGTCGACAGTTGCTTGTAAAAGGATTTACAAGCCTAATGTGTTGAACAAAGTAGAAGGATTCTAGGTCACATGATAAATGTTTCAATATGTTTGCATGTTAATGACAAACGTAGCTTTAATAATAAAAAACCGGGAGAATAAATCATCTTTTTATTGTTTTACTATATATTTACATTAATATATAACAAGTTATGTTAAGTAACCATATAAATACTAATTATCGTTAATCTTCTTACCAAGATCGTGACGTCCATGACAGATCGAGTAAAAATAATCAACGACAATCTGTTAATTGCTAGATTTTCATGCAACGTTTTAACATGATTTTTCTTTGAGTTGTCAAAAAACAATTTCTCATTCTAATAATAAACAAAAAAGCCCACCCAATAGCAAATCCAATGCAGATGGTTCTTTATTGCGTAGGAACTATTTCTTGTATCGCAGTTCGTCTTAGACAACGGAACAAAATCAGTAAAATGTTGGACACAAATGTTGCTGAAGTTACAAAGTCCCTGAACTTAAATTCGTGTATTTATTTTGTGTTGGATGAATGGTGTATCGCATTCTGCGACTAATATATCATATAAAATACAAAGTGTATGTTCATGCAAATGATAGTGTTCAACTTTTGTTTGTATATAATATTTCTGCAGACCTATTCTATATTGTGCAATCATGGTTTATCACATTTTTTCTAAATACGGCCAATTCAAATGTTCGTTAAGTATAATGTATTGTTTAATTTTAATAACTGTTGCGAGAATGGTTCTTCTTGGTCATATTATGCTACAAGAGAGCACGGTTTTCTCATCGCTAAAAATTCAACAAGTAATTTATATGGCGGATGTTCTCAAAACAATTCTACCGCAATAAAAAACTCGTTTTTGAACATGCAAGATCATTTGTGTTAAAAGTACTAATGCTACTGGAGTATCCGCTATTTTGTCTGATGTTCTTGTCTGAATTTTTTTTCATTTAAAGGCCAAAACGACAATACAATTGACAATGATACGGATGAAGTAGATTTTGTTGAATTAACCCCATTTATGAATAAAGATGGAAATGGTCTTAAAATAGGAAGTGATGAACAAAGTAATGGCAAAATATGGTGCATCGAGCTCTATGCAACAGTCGTATTGACTCCAAACATAATACTTTGTTTGGTTAGAATATTTGGAGAGTTAGGAACTAGCTATTTTTGGATGTCTGGCATATGCACAGTGGTTGAACATGCTGTTCTCTTGGTGGCTATTTTCATTTGTTTTTATGCAATTTCCTATCAATGTCGACCTCTTGCCGTACCTATTTCTTATCAAACTGGCGACTATCTTTTGGTTGTTAGTTATATTGTGACTACAGCATATTGTATAATCATGTCAATCCCATTATATCTAATCTATTATATAGTCCTGTTTTTCTTAGAAGATGCGATTAGACTCATATTTTCTATCTACACAGACTAAAAGCTACTTCACTTTCATTAACTCCCTTTTAAATATGCATGAGGTGAACTCTTATAATTCGTGCATAGTTACTGACATGACGCTTGCATGCAAACAGAGATTTAAAAGTGTGAATTTTACGACACAGTTCTTATAGAACCAAAACCTTACAACAAGTCTGCAACAATAGTCTCCGCTCGACTGATGCGTTGACGGACTGTACTTTTATTGAATTTTTAAATGTGTAAAATTTGTGTTGAAATTGGATCACCGTATTACCTAAAAAAAGTTATGAATGAAAAAATCCTGCCAAGCCCAGAAGCAACAAACAAAAAAGATTTTCTGGATCCTGATACAATATTTATATAAGTTTTCGGGAAAAAATATATCAGTCGATTTTAGCATCCTGCTTTTTCAAGATCCCAAACAATTCATCAGTTTCTAGGTTCATTAACGCGGTTCACGAAAGGTTATTATACTATTCTAACGGGATGATTTCAAAATACGCTAAAGTTTTTTTTGGAATAATGTGGTGAGGTCCTCGACTGTAACTTCACCTCTTTCCTTGGGAAATAAAGAATAGCGTTTTAGGGTGATGGTAAATACTCTAAACAAATTTTAAATCCGGGCTAAGGATTGTGTTCATACGTTCTAACAATACTTTTGATCATAGCAAAGCTATAGGTGCTTAATATTTACATCAAACCTACTTTGCGCAATACAAGGATATTTGAATTACTGAGGAGTAGCATGACCTTCCTCCCTCAGACAATGGTCGTACCATTTCACAGATTTAAATACAAAGAACAGTCTTGCTAAAATTGTCCGTTCGCGTAAATGAAAATGCGTAGCAAATCCGATATTGCACTAATAAAATCATTTACATATGAAAAGTGATAACGTTGATTTGGTGAGAAGTGTGGTGATGAATGAAGTTTTGAAAAAAATGACATTTCAAGCTTAGTGCTGGATGCATTGGGACATTTTTTGGACCAGATATTGTGTTTGAAATTGTTAACGCTTTTACACAATTTTGCGCCGTGCCCTTCGCATGTCCCCGTATAAAACTTTATTTAAAATAAAACTCGAATAACTAGACGCTTAATTGGTTTATTACAATCTGGTGATAATGTTAAGCAACTATTTACCTTAAAGACCGGGTCTATCCTATAAAATTAACCAAGTGGTAACTCGTTAAGCATTTAAGGTAAATGAGCGGATCAGTTAACTGATAAATATAACACCAAACAGCTGTGTTTACCGTGAATTAAGCACATGGCAAAGAAAGATATCAGTTATTACTTACACTATCGATCATTAGTTTTGTAATTCCCATTTGCATAATTTTAATCCATTTAATTTCATTCTAAATTTATTTGCATACTCATTTCCAGCTAGATTTTCTATGAGAAATGAATTTTGAATAGTAAATAATTATAACATT
>JAULBM010037524.1:0-10885 GCA_032357055.1 Geukensia granosissima
GTTCTCCGGAGTTTGTCAGTACTTTTACATTTTCCCTTTTCCCCGAATATCCCCTTGGTATTTCTTGACACATTTTAAATTATAAATGATAATTAATCGGTATAAATTTGAAGTATTGGTATAGATTACAAATGTATGAAGCTGTCAAATGTAGGATTAAAATTTAATGAAAAAGTTCCAGGAGTAACAATAAAGACTAAAGTTATTTTCATGAGAAAAATTCCCATATCTTGCTTAATTATATTTTTGCTTCTTTGACCCTTCATATGTTAAAAAGAAAACTCCATTGGCATACCATTAAAAGCTCTTATTGAGACAAATTAATTTCAGTAAAAGAAAATATAATAATCGTATAAAAAACACGCGAAATTGCCTTGTTCGTTTCTTTTACCCCTTTCAGGTGAAAAAGGTTTAACCACTTTCAGATGAAAATGGTATACAGTGTGAACAAAATGCTTTAGAATCGAATATTTTTTCATTTCTAAGACGACACTACACCAAACCGGATAAAAAAATCCCATGCGAAATTGTATTTTCTGCCCCTTTTCCACCTTTGACTCGAAAGAGGAAATTGACATTCCTTAACATATTACTGCTTAGACGAATCCAATAAACAAACAAAAATCTTTTTTTTTCTAACAAACTGCACTTTTTCTCTCCAGTGAAGCTTTTATGTATAAAAGGGTTAAACATTATTATTGTTAAGGTACTTTTCTGGGTAAACTATGACCTACAGTTCGTCTTTAACTGTATTTAATCTTATTTTCAACACTGACACTAGGAAATGGGGCTAGTTTGGATCAACTAAACAAGTGTAATGCAGAGATTACTTTAAACTTTGTAAGTACTCCTGTTTATTCAGATTTTTGGGGGTGGGTTCTGATGTTTGTGCTTGTTTATTACTATTTTATCTTAGCCGGACTCCCAACATTTTGACCTCGAGCACTGCTGATAAGGTGTCAATCTAATAAATGGTCATACAGTGCATCTAATACAAACTGGTATTTTGTGAAACATTTATTTGTAAACCTGTCGCATGTTTAATGCGTCTGTCTCAAGTCAGCAATCGTGGCCATTGGATTGCCTTCGTGCCATTTCATTTCGGAGATGATTCATATGCTTTGGAAAATACAACAAGCTTATAAAGTAAAAAAAAACATGCTATATGCGTATTATAAGAACCAACCTCTTAGTGTCTCCTGGTATAATATACAGTTATGATTATAAATGGATATATTAAATTAATGTATAAGAAAATCCACGTTTATAACATCTTAAACTTCATAGAAGTAATTAATGTGTCAAAAATCAGATATATTAATGTGCTACAATAAAGGAACAAAGTATGATAAAAGCTCTTGTTAGCACCAAAACTTCGTGCAGATGTTAAAGCTTTTAAAAAAAACAATTGTGGCTGAATAAGTAGTAAAACAATATTTTTAGGTACTTTTGAGGCCTATTTTGTCTTTTTAACTGTTGCACACATTAAAATATTTTCAGTAAATGCTTTGATCAAGGCAAAATTTTAGGGGTTTTTGACAATATTTTGATCTGAGAACAAAGAATACATTCTAGACTAAACAATGAGTGCAAAAGCAAAAACTATTTCCGAAGATCCAAATGTGGCCGAAACTGTCTATCATTCTTGACAAGTATACTGTCATGCCAGCAGAAAAGGTTAACATATCATTTTTGTATGCAAAAAGCATTACATCGATTGTTCAATAATAAGTTGAATATTGAGAGCACGCAATGGTAGCCCAACGTACACAGCTAAAACACTTTGAAAAAAGGAGATCACTGATAATCATGTCAGTTTTGTCTTCCTTTAGAATTTCCTCAACAGTAGAGAGCTATTATTACACTTTACTGTATTGAATACTATAGTTACATAAGTGCCCTAACAAGCAATGCTTTATTTCTAGATCTTCCAAATGTTCCACACAGCCATTTTTAAAGCTTTTTACATCAATTTTAACCACTATCAAGACATTCCGCCAGAAATACTGCGACATAAACAATACAGGAAGTGGCATGAATAAGATGTGGATACTAAAGAACACCAAAGACCCAAATTCCAGACCTCTGCCTGGCCTTTCGTAACAGTATCATAACATTTGACTTTCCACTCTCTATACAGCCATATTACACGCACTTCTCAAATCAAGAATAAAAGAATCTAATGCATTGTTGTTTTCTCAAAAAAAGAACCGAAAAAGACGAAAAAAAATACATTGTTGTCAGTAGAACCAAAACATACTTTGTTCAACGCAACACAATATATAAAAAAGCAATTAAACAGAGAAGGTTATTACAAAAAATGTTAGATTTCTTAATTGACATTCAGTTTGTTGGACGAGATTCCAGCAGACAATCGGCATTCTGATGGACAGTAATTGTGCTTCTCTCCTGGTTCAATGTGTTATATAGATAATGTTCTCTGAACTATGCACGATTCGGTGATTATCGTAACCTCATCCACCCATAAGAGCTTGAAATTAAAGACACATCAGACACTTTATAGTCGGTCTCATACCTTGATCTTCATCTTAAAATGAGACAAAAGAGGAGGGCTTTATACAAAACTGTATGACAAAAAGGATGACTCCAACTTTCAAAAAGTTCACCAGCAGCAAGATTCCAGTTGCCCTGGGATACGGCGTATAACAAAGCACACAAGCACACAAAATTGTCAAGTCCATATGCCCAATACAGCGATTTCCTTAACACAGATGTTATCTAATTAAACCTTCCCTTTACTCTTCAATGAATAATACCAGATTGAATATTGCACAATGTGGCGGGTGTCTTTAACTATGGCAGAAACAGCTTGCACTTCCAAACCACCTGAATTTACCCCAGTTTTTTCTGGGGTCCGTCTTGTCCATCGTTGTATGTTTGTGTTTAGTTTTATATTTACACTTTCTGTCATTTTCTGTTTTGTTCATGTACTATCCCAAATATATATATATTGCACAATGCAAAACTGCACAAACATATTAAAATATGAAGGTTGATCTCGCGTGCGCTCTATATTTCAAAGACCAAAACTGACTTAAAGGTGCAATTTTTATGTTGAATAACATAATTTATAAACAACCATGGCAATCATTTTTTCAAGAACTATTAAAGTTTTCAGACTTACCTATATTGGCATTTAATTAAGGTTGCATTTAGTATTCAAAAGAACAAAGTTTGTTTTATCTAATCAAAACTTTCAAAGGCCTTCTTTCGCGAATTAAATGCATTTTTAGATTAACAATAATATGATTACTAACGCACAGTAAAGCTTTAAATACTATAGTTTTTCATTTGTGTTGACTTAAAATTTATACAACTGCAGACATTTAATTTTTACACCTTTAAATGAAGGTTTTCACTAATTTTTGTTTTAACGAAAACATTTAATTTCTCATTTCCTTGTGCATTCTTTCAATTTGCTGTTGTTGAATTTTTACGCAAGACATGAATTACCTATACATTTTGTTGTTCTAAATTTCATCACTATACCGAAAGTTTTACACTTGTATGATATACAATTACCATTAGACGACGTTGAGTGTTCCATTGTTGTCGTTGTCAGTGATGTTGTAGATGTTATGTAAACAGTAGATATTCTGTTTTCTACGATTGACTGAGGTAGACTGCTGACTTCTGATGGCGTTATCTCCATGGTATTGGTGCAGTTTACTGCAGGCATCAAAAGTGCCAAAAAACTGCAAACTGTGAAAATGAATAAAATCTATCAAAAACATGTTTAAAGTCATAGCACAGCTAGCCATCTGATTGATGTTGAACAAGGTTCCAAGTATTAAATGCGATTTCTGCGATTTATTTTGGCGGCAGCGTAAGGATTACTGCTGCAGAACAATAACTCATGTCAGAATGGTATTTACATGTGTCTTAAGACTATTGTGAATAATGAATTGCAGTTTAACAATTGGTAGTAATACAAAAATTATATATTATTTTGATCAATCGCAACAGGAAGTTTGGAAAAATTTAAAGTGGTCAACTAATATTTAATTTGGCCGACGACGGTTGTATAAAAGTGTCGAAAACCAAATTCCAGTCAGCCAAAATGAGTTGAAATCAACTAATTAGATATATTATCTCAATAGTAGGATAGCGTGCACACGCTGATAAAGGAGGAAAGGAAAAAAGGAAATTTCAATATTTTACACTTTTTTCTCATTCCATCCATGTTTGAAAAATATTTGGTCATGATGTCATGACGGTTTTTGCATAAAAGCGGTAAAAGTGTAATATTTGCTTTATAAACCTAGGATTAAAGGACTGATTTTTAAGTTTATTATTTTTCTATATTTTTTCAGAATTGTTCTAAGTGATGAGGCAACCTCTCATACTGATGAGTCATCCTATGAATTTTTCATCCAATACAAGTAATAAGGTCTACCATCTCCTATTTTCGCATTTGAAAATAAAGAAGTGTGAACTGCTTTTCTCCGTACTATTTCAGGATATTTATTTTTAAAATATTGTGGATTTTGTTATTGCTTTAACAGAGCCACTGCGATCTCCTGGTGGCGTATAGGGATGGCCCTCTCGTTGGGGGTTGCTATGTCATAATACGGAAGAGTTGACCGTGGAACATAGTGGGTGAACTGTGTGGGGAAAGCCACGCTCCGTGCATGTAAACGACCCCTTTTGTAGATTGCGAAAAAAGAGAAGGCTGATGCCGCTACAAAAAGCCTATTTTTTCCGTCCCTACCCGTCGATTGAAAAGCCGTTGTCTTTTTGTGCCCCACCCTAACCCTACTACAAATTTTTGATAATTGCCGAAATTGTTCTTGTCCTGAATGTGCATAAAAAATTGCCACTGGACGTTAAGCAACCAGCAATCAATCAATGAATCAAAATAAATCAAATATATTAATACCGTTGAAAAACATCTAATTAGCATGCTGTATGTGCATTTAAGAGCTAATAGTGAATTTTTGGTGAATAAAAATAAATTAGGAATTTGTATAATATACTTTATATAAATTAAATATTTCTAAATAATTATGTCAAACTGTGGAAAAGTTTTACCAACAAGTTCTTATTACAATGGCAAAAACACAGGGTATATACATTTACGTCCAGTGGCAAATATTTCATGCATATTCAGGACGAGAGCATATCAATGATGAATGATGATGAATGAACCCTGCTTTGTACTAGACCGACACGCTGAGCCGGATTTTTAACGTGCTAGCTCACGAAAGCAACAGTCCACAGGAAGACGTGCCAATTTACCCAGACACATTATTCTGACTCCGGGCCGACCAGTCTATGTCCTTACTCCTAAATGCTGCGTGCTTAGCGGAGACTTTTGTTTCATCAGCCAATAAATAAGAAATGGCTTTCAAAATACAACATATTACAAAGTCATCAAGGAGAACGACGACAAGAGTAACGGGGACCTTATGAAATTAAACGAAAGTAGGCCTAGGTGTTCCGAAAGGGTTAGCAGCTCTTTCGCAACTAAAAGCAACGTCATGTTACTTGATGGTTAAAGTCGGAGGTTATTCAGTAACGACAGTGGCAAGATATCATTTGTCATTTGAAAGTTTTCGTCACTTTGAATCAAGTCATCATGGCAACCGAAAAGGATCCTACGTGATGACATTCCATCAGCAATCTTTGGCTGATAAGCTATCATGTGTGGAGCAACCCTTTATCAAAAGACTTTTGGTAGGACGAACAGATCTTGGTGTACTCAATCAGCTGGGAGATATTTAACCAACATGCAAGCGACGCTGACATTAAAATTGGTATTTGCTGCCGTAGCATTCGAGAGTAATGGCAAAGACTAATCAATAAAGACTTTTCGGTCCAAGGTTACAATAATGTGTTTGGGTAAATTGGTAGTAATCTAATAACAATGCTGGGAACGCAGTGATCAAATTTTTCCTACGACCGGATTCCATTTATCATCAATAGAATACCCGATGTTTTTCATGTAAAATTCAGCTGTCATGAATGTGTGTAAATTAAGAATTTGGCTTTTTTTAAATATTAGACGGTATCAAACTGGACATAATATATCAAATTCATGCGTTTCGATTCATATTGCCGAATATTCGTTTGTTAACAAAATGTGTGCACAACCGTCGTCGATCACATTGAACATTGACTAATTATTAACATTTTTATGCAGCAATATATCAAAATAATATTCATTATTGGATATACTAAATATAATAATATTACAATCAAATCGTACAAAATTTGAACTTGATGCACTCTTTGGCCATTTCGTCAGCAGTGCTCCTGGTCAAAATGTTGGAAATATAGTGAAATTTCATTATTCACGAGAATTTATTTTAAAATTTGAAAGACGTTCATACATGACTCGTTTTCTTCAGCTATAACTATGCTATTACGACAACCAATCGCAGTAATCGCGTTTTTTACAGTTTTGTACGGCGATTATCAGATTTTAGCTACACTTTTCAGGGTGGTATGTGTCCAAGGATACGTCGGTTGAATGATTTGAACGCCAAATCCCCCCTTTTCTACTTTGTTGATTTATACTTTTGTCTAAATATTTTTCAAATTAACAGTTGAGTCATTTTGGAATGAAAAATGTGTTTGATGACCTTCACTTTTATGTGCTAACTTTTAAGATTAAAAAATGCAGTTTACATGTATCACGTCCGCCTTTGATGCACTTTCGTAGAATTAATTTGTCATGACCTATTTTATTATTTGCTTATACTCCCTCCTCTACAGCAATATTTCGTTTGATATGAAATGTCTAGCGGATTGCTATAAGTATCTTTCTATCTGCCCTTAACCAAGAAAAACATCTTTGTTTTGTCTTGGTCTCGTTCGTTTCTATCAAATATTTGACAGGAAATACAGGTCACAGTATGTTACCATGATTACGACTGAGTAAGTGAGGTATCCTTGTCATTTCTACAGATGTTTGGACTGTTCAGATATTGAGAAAAGACCAATGGACATTAGACAATGTATACCCTTGCCAATAATTTAACCCGTTTACGTATTTTCTATTTATAATCATATTAAGCTAAATGCCTACAACATGACTGATTCTCTTATATAGATGTGAACTTGGACTTGAGTGCAAGGGAAACAGCGAGCTGGGTACGTTTGAATAGGAGTTAGTTTTAAAAAGGAAGAGCTGGAAACGCGAGTTTTTCTAATAAGAAACTGTCAATGTGGTCATGTCGAGTCAACCTCACATTATTTACTTTTTTGTAATAAGTATACAAACCTACGAAATGAATTTATTTTTACTATCAATTATCATATTCCTATAGATGTTAAACTTCTTCTTTTTGGATCAGAAAATCTCAGCGAAGATGAAAATAAAGATATTTTTTTAAAGGTACAAAAGTTTATACTGAAAAGTAAAAGATTTACACCGTAATTTTTTGTGCATTTCATCCTTATTCATTTTCTTTTTCCTTTTTTTTGGACATCTTGTTTAATATATTATGTTGATAATATATAGTATAGTAGCATGTGTTAATGTTTACTTAATATTTGTAGTTAATATATCAGGAGACGGATTAGAATAAGTTTTAAATAACTTGTTTCCGAATCCTATTTTGAACAATTTATATGTGATTACTATATATCATTATATTTTCAAATAAAATATGTTTAAACTAATTTTTTCTTTCCGGTCTTTTTTGTAAGGGGTAGATGTAAAGTTTTAGTGATTTGTGCCATAGTAAAGAAAAAAAGCCAATATATTATAGACACATTTTAAGGGTAATGCCGGGAGCTTTCCATTGATACCAAATTGATAGGTCATTCTTCAGAAATGGCGTTGTCAGGGCTCTCGGAAACATAAATTCACATACCTTGAATGACTAAATAAAAAAATTCTGAGTGTGGTACTATACGTATGTCTGGGATATATATCCTATCCCAAAAATTTTCCTTGGGAACATCTAAAACTCTTTAGTATAAACCCTAATACATCAAAGAATTCATATGAGGTAGAGTCCAAGGGGGATGCACGGTAAGTGGACTTAGCTCACGAACTATAGCCAAGAATTACGCTCATGTCCACCTTCTGCAGTGAGAGAAAACTGAGCGTAACCCTTGGCTAACCAAAATGTGTTTTTGTAAGGGACCCGACACAAACAATGCGATTCATGTAAGAACTGGTTTCACCTTACGTGCGTTTATTTAAGTTCAAATAGGCAGAGACATCAGATAAATACATTTGTCCTAAATGTCGAACAGCCACTCCACAATTAAAACTTTTTTTAAGGTTGGGGGAAAAGAATAGTAATGTTAACAATTAAAAAAATTATAACTTTAAGTACAAGTAATATAGGGAAATGTACAGGTGGTAATTTGCAAATGTCGGACAATGAAATACAAAATTACCAATGTTAAATTAATATTGAAAATTTAGGTATGCTATATTTACATTTCAAGGAGTAACCTCTCATCAGTAGAATGAAAACCGAAACATTGGAAGTCAGATTAAAAAATAGCAAAAGAAGCACTCAAACCCAAAAAAATCGAAATGGAAAGCAAAATCCGACGGCAGGGACCAATGCTAAGTGCATTATTTTAAAAGCCTTTCCGTATTTTCGGTGTTTTAAAATTTTAGCAAATGCAGCAAATTTCTGTAAAACATCGTTTGATAAATTTCATGTCAGAGAAGTCTAACAACTGGGCTGATGAATACCCTCGGGGACCAATGTTCCATCTTTAAAATGATGTTAAAAGGTCCTGGCTACAGGAAAAGACAACAGTCCTAGCAAAAGGGAACGACCGGGGATTGCTGTCCATTCAGCAAAGGTGAAAGGAGCTGTCAACCCTGGACCAGTTCCAGGGTAGTTTGAAAGCTACAGCCCGTCAAGATGAACCCAGGACATGAAAAGATTATCTTAGAGATTCGACGTGCCCTTCGCCCGGATACGAGAAACAAAGCACTTCTAGTGCTGGACACAGATCTCTTTATAATTTTTTCAACTCACCATTCATGTTTCCAACTGTAGTTGGGATTATATTCGGCCAGATGAGCTAAGCGCGTTCCATTTTAATCTTTTGCAAGTTCTGCAAATATCTTAGCATAATTGTCACAGTACAACTCATCCTGGTAATGATTCAGACCAAATATCAAATCAATTCAACAAACACTTGTAAAGCAAGAAAATTCTCCGATGAATTTTTTACAGCACTGTCAGAGATTCAATTAATGTCTCTGCAAATAGGAAGTAGACATACAACTGTATATCGGACTGAATAGGTGAGAAACATTACAACTCACCCTGACAATGCTTCAGGCAAAATATCAAATCAACGAAAAAATATGCACAAGCCAAGAATATCTGATGAAATTCGACTGACGTGTGGACGAAGGTAAAATATCAAATCAACCCAAAAATATGCACAAGCCAAGAATATCTGATGAAAATCGACTGACGTGTGGACGAAGGTAATACTTAATGCTCTAATCGCCTAAAGCGGGTTACTTCTGGTAAAATGATGGCAGCTGATGTCTGAAATCACCCCCCATTGATATATTAATTTTTGTTCACATGAAAATCAAACAAGATTAAATTCATATAAAATTGATACCCACGTATATATATTAGGTGTTAAAGTAACAGTCATGACAGTATCTGATAGCTGCAGAGGATAATCATAAACATAACCCATTCAAGTGAAGCTCCATATAAAACCCACAGGCCCTTTAGGCAATGCCCCATAAAACACTCCCACCTCTACAATGACCTTTTTAATTTATTTCTATGTTAGTGTAAAAATCTTGAGTAACAGTATTGAAATTTAAAGGTAATGCAACCAGCAGCATTTTGGGATTCTGTTAATACTCTAAATTACTACATCACCATCACCCAAAAAATCGAAAATAAATAGTGGGTGTCAAGGGTTCATGCCCTGTGGAAAACCCACAATTTGAGGCTAGCGATCACTGTTTTCATCTGAGAATCAACTAAAAATGATAAAATTCAAGTTTACCGAGGTGAATTCTTTTATATTTAAACACATTTCAAGGAGTAACCTCTCGTCAATTGCATCAGACAGGTTGGGCACAACCCAGCTTTTGGGAAATATTTTCTCATTTGAGTAAAAACCCCACAAATGAGGGATATTTTTGCAGTGCTAAAAATAAACATTTTTTAATTGCGCCTTCTAATTTAAAACTGCACACAGTCATAATAATTCCTATAACCTTTATCAAAGATTGAAAGAATAAGAAGCCTCTGAAAAATGCAATTTTCTTAGTCTAAATGCATGAAATGAGACGTCTTCCAAAAAGTACTTACATCTAAACAAATCGAAGTAGAAAGCCAAACCAGGCGTATGGACAACAAGATGAACAATACATTTCGACGCCGCTCCGTACATCTCATTGACAGTGGTTTCTGAACTACGAAGTTGATAAAAATTTATACTTGCATTTTTTCGTTTTATTTAAAACCGGAGAAGATTGACAGTGCGTGCAACCTAACAAACTAGGGTTAGCATTTATCATTTTCCTAGCATAAAGTTTGCTTTAATCAAAAGCAGTCCACAAAGTATCGAACGTTGTACCAGAGACATATATGTATTATATGTCTCTGGTTGTACTAAGTTGCAGTCAGCCATGACACATGTTTGTTTATATTGAAACCGAAAGTCAGAGAAATATGCAACAGGGTCTATCAGCAGCAAAGACGACTGTGCCAGTAACGTATGTAACGGCCACAAACGCTGGTGCCGGAAGTAGCAAACTTGGTTTTCTTGCCGTTTCGTTCCCCTTCGTACAATATTCCCTCCGAGCTGTATGTATACATCAGAATGGTTGGGGTATACAAAAATATAGAGTCTATGCTTAATGATTTGCACCATTGCAATGAATGCTGCAACGGTGATTATATGT
>JAULBM010037535.1:0-20693 GCA_032357055.1 Geukensia granosissima
AATACAAAGGTTGAAACGCAGAAATAATTTTATAAAGCTCGAAAATCACACTCCACAAAAGCCTGACATAGAGTATATGTTTCTCAGGGCTGTCAAGTTTTCGTGACGAGCATGCGATTTGGTAAAATCAAAGGAAAATAAAAAAGATCAAGGGAATCTGCCGACAAAATGAGATCAAATTGCGTGAGTCTCACGCTAATTCCGTGAGATTTGAAAGGGTCTGAACCAAGTTTCCCGGGGAGAAGTTCCACATATGTACCATATTTCTTCTACTACTAGTAGTATTTTGTCGGTAATACTTTTAAGATTCACATCCAGGAAAAAAAAACAAATTATGTCAAGTATGACATGCGAATATTTTATTTTGTCCCAATTCATCTGGTATCAATTCGTATCAATTCGTTTCTCTACAAAGAGAAAGTACAAATTATGAAAATACGTTCATACTGACAGACGAATACTTAAATCCTAAAAGGAGTGAAAAAGAAAAAAATATTTATAAAATATAACTCATACATTTATAGTCCGTGTGCTTGGTAGGTATACCGTGCACCCCCCGCCCAGGACTCATCCTCTCCAACTTTTTGATATTCGTTTTTATACCCTTTTTCCTATTTTAAATGCTAACAAGCATAATATTGGGATTCTTTTAAGTTTACTGTGTATAATATTTTGTACCCCACCATGTTATTTATGCCTATTTTCGTTTTACAGGTAATTCAAAGTTGACGGACATTTTATGATATGTAAACATACATAAAACCAAACAAATAAGGTACTGTTAGAAGGATAAATGTATAAACTTTTCAAAACATGTCCTCTTTTTAAATTTTATTGATTATCAAAAAAGTTATAGCAAAAATTCTAGCTCTACCCTTACCTAAATATCCGGAAAACTCGAATATTTTGCCTTTCAACTATTATACTGAGGTCTGTATGAAGTTTTTATACATTATATTTGTATATAATTTAATCAATTATAGAAGTTTATTAATTTTTATAACCCCAATGTTGTTTAGTTCTGTTATTTTGATACCAAAAAATCATGAAAAACCAGGATTTTGAAAATTTCAGATTTTTTCAGTTTTCTCCGGTATCGTAATGCAGCGAATAAATTATTTGTTTTTAAACAATAAACTGATTTATTTGAATAGTGCTATATATAAGGCATCTTATAAGCACAAGAAACCTATGCTAAAACGTTGTTCCACTGCAACTTTTATGAAAATTGTACCCCTACCATTAGAAAATTTAATCATATCTATTCAAATAGCATTTGTATATCAAAGAAGCCTATTATATGTCTTTAAATAGTGTCAATTCCTCGAAAATGATTAAATCAGATAAAATGGTGCGTTAACAGATATAATAGTCCAGATTTCTTCTTAATTCACCCCCCCCCCCCAGGGCGGCCAGGGTATAGAAATAAGCCGTTCGGTTTCTCCGCCTGCATGTAGAACCCCTGCTAAAGGGCGTCCGTTAGTTCGAGCGGGATGTATAAATACTCGAGCTCTCCTTCTCAAAGGTTGTGCCGGGGAAAGAATATGCACTAGGTATCTCCGTTATTGAGGCACTAGTCCTCAAAAAGGGGCGTCCCTGATTGTGAGGGATGTATAAATTCACAATCCGTCCAGAGGTAGACGTTAAATACACCTCGTGTTTAGGAAATGCCACTTCCCAAGCACGCTAAAGACCCCTTGTAACAGCTCTTTTTGCGTGGTCCGTAGGCGGCCAGTTACAAGGCTAAATTTCCCGCCCCTATCCAACCCGCAATTTTTCCAGTGGCCGTCTAAAAGTACCTCCCTTACCGGTCCCTTTGTTACAGTCTACATAGTGATTTTTTGTTTGCTAACTTGTTTCCGTCCTGAATATGCATGAAATATTTGCCACTGGACGTTAAACAACAATCAATCAATCAATTTACAAAATTGCCATTGATAAATGATAATATATTCTCAAACGGAAGCAATCTATTTCGTTTTTTAACGCCAAATATGCGTGTAATAGTCAGCACAAAGAACATTCAATTTACAAGATTTTATGAATTTGTAACTTATGGGCAACGGCACAACTGTCTACCTTTTGAATGCGAATACAAATTTGTTGTTTTTTTTTATTAAATCCAAAACTAAAATACTACAGAACTATTACTGCGTAAATTATATCTTTTATTATTTTGCATTTTTATTCAAAATATTTACAGATTGTGTAAATTATTATTTTTGCAGACTCTCTTCATGTACACTAGATCAAGCGGAACAAATGAATCTAGATGCTACAACCACAATAATCAACAAGAAAATAATGGATAAAAACGCCAAAATATTTACTATAAGGAGATGATCGAAAAACCAACAGAACAGATGAAAAAGGATATTCAATTTAACAAGATCCTTCTATAGAGGAAAATTTACATTGCAGACAAAAAAAGTGATAACTAAAAATATCTTAAATACCTGTGACATGTATGTTTGATTGTAATGTTTTAAACTTTTTTTTAAAGCCTAACTTTTATAATGTACAAAGTGCATAATACGTCAAATCTGAGCAGTGGTTTTGAGGCATATTCCATGTTATCGTGACAAGAATTTATTAATCGCTAGTATAGTAAAAGCTTTCTAAACGTTTTTTATACGACCGCTATGTTTGATCAGCTTGGCTTTTTAATCTAATACTAATTCTGACAAAATAAAGGCCAAGTTTAGTTATTGCCTACCGTCACGTACGGTAGGCAGTACTATATTTGATGCTTCTTCCGGTATCATGGTTAAAATCATGCTTTGTTTGCTTGCTTATTTTCCGTTACCTACAATCTTTCACTTAACCATTCATTTACATTCGACATACTTCTATAGCGATTATAGAATATCATGAAAAATCATGATATTTCCGAGTAGAAATTGGCGCGAAAAGGACTGAAATTGGCGGGAACGGATTGTTCCAAGTTGAAAAGGAGGGGGAACCTGAAAGTTTGTTGTAATTTCTTTTAATTTTACGAAAGTATCTCGTTTTCTATCTTATTCAGAAAATTGGTACTAGTTAAGCCACATAATTTGTTTACATTAATCAAGTTTTTGTTAGCAGTTTATGAAATTTTATTTTTGTTTTTACAAACTGTATAACCTGCAAAAATGTAATAATCCGTACGTTGATTGACAGGTCAAGAGCCACTGAACCATTAATCAAAACAATAACATTTTATCGACAGCGTGCAGTGGTAAAAAGAACTAAATAAGAAGTTTGCAAGCATTGTAGTATACAGTATACATGGTAAGAAATGCGGATAACTAGGGGAAGCATCCATCAGGGTTACCCTTATTTTAGAGCGATATTTGCTGGACAACAGTGTACAGCAATCGCGTATGTCGCGTTGTTGTTTTTAACCATTCGAGCTCGAGTAAATTTCCAATTCGGACAGGACGACATCAATGAAATCGTCACTACAGGTAGTACTTTGTTTGAGAATATATCGTATGATTTAGGCAGAATAAGAAATCCGATTAATTTGCTGCATTCCGAAGTGAATGGAAGGTTCGTCAATGATCAGTTGCCAACTTTACAGTTGATATTAAATAGGTACTATGGGGTTGTTGGTCAGTCTGGAAATGCAGCATCTGGATCTTGGGATTTTAATCAGGCCTTGCAAGAGGGTTTTGCAACATCATCAGGCATGTTAGTGACGTTTGGGTCACAAACAATTGCACTGTATTACAATGAACAGTCGCATATGTATTACGTGTTTGACTCCCATGCACGGTCAGAAATTGGTTTGGTACATGCAAATGGATATTCAATGTTGGCTGAATTTGACTCATTAAGAGAATTGTATTTATATTTGCAGCATCTGTATCATGGTCTTGAGTTTGATATTTCCTTAGTAAATCATGCCAGTAGCAATTCATTAAGAAATACAAGAAGTAACAAAACAAACTTGTCAAAAGACAGAAACATGTACACATCTACCATACCACCAAATCAGTCACAACCAACTGGAAATGGAGGTGTTTACATGCAAAATATAAGTAATAATTTTGATTCACATGTTTGTTGTAATAATCAAAATAAAAACTCCAGTGACCATAGCTTTCAAGACTTTTTTTCTTTTGATAATAGTTTTTCAGTGACTCATCAGGCATTTACATCTGCCATGAATATACTTGTACCTGAATATGAGAACATATCAGACACTTGCGATCAGCAGATGTCAGATGTAAATTGTTGTGAACAGCCTTCAGATGTTAAAAAACATATTTTTACGGTTTTGAATCACACTTACGCAAGTTCAAAAAATTCTTTACTTAATCATACTTATGCAAGTAGTTTAACATTTTCAAATAATTCATTGCTAAATCATACTTATGCTCAGGTTGATAAGGAGTATGAACATGATGAAATAGATGCAGATATCGTGAAAGCTACTGTTTGTTACCAAGAAACGCAAAATTATACATGTGATCATACATACGCTTGCATAGGTCATAATAAAACAAAATTTATTGAAAGTGTACAATGTCAAGTGCAGATAGATTTTTGTGTAGGTTCTATGGAAACACAAACACAAGAAATAAAACATGAAATTAATGAGTGTATATATACTGCAACTCCAATTGACAGTGAAATTGATGAGTGTATATATACTGCAACGCCAATTGACAGTGATTTAAACTTGCACTGTGGTTCATTGAATGAATCACAGGTTTGTGACAGTCATATTGCTGATACCGGTAACAAGAATTTGAACCAAAAGCAGAGTTCATCAAAAGTACAAAACAAGAAAGACAATAATATTCATGTCGTGTATAAACCCAAAGAACCTAAGAACTGTATGTCTAAAGAATATCAAAAGTTCATTGAAGAACTGCCGTCATATTCATGCAAGTCATGTGAAAGATTTATGTTTAAAAACCAGATTTCCAGTTGTAAAAGAAATTTTCCCAAAGCAAATATCAGAATTAATGATCTGTTATGCAGCACCTGTTTAACATCTGTATATAAAAATCAGGTCCCCAATTTGTCTGTATATGGAAATAATATGGACACAGGTATTGTGCCACAAGTTCTGAAAAATTTAAATTTTTTGGAGAAAAGATTAATTGCTCGTGTTAGCACATTTTTTTTCGTTGGTATTGTTGCCAGGGTTTCCAATTGGTCAGTTTGGTCAAAAGGGTTATGTAATTAACTTTCCAGTTGATATCTATAAAATATGTGATCAGTTGTCTGCATTTCCATTTAGATCATGTGATAGTCAGTATTACTTAGTGTCGTGTTCTTGTCATGAAAAATTGACAACACCAAAATTAATGAAAGTTTCTAAAGTATTCAAAGCCTTAACCTGGTTGAAACTTCATAACAATCATTACAGACAGATTAATATTCCACCAGATTCAAATGTAATATATGATTCCTCTGATGGAGATAATACAGTTGAAACTGATTTTATAGAAATGGGTACTTGTCCAGCAGACTTCAATGTGCCAGGAAATGTTATTGACTTGAATGCTGCCCAACCCATTGATATGCACAAGATTAATTGTGAAGAAGAATTGGCTTTTCCTTGGTTATTCCCTTACGGAATAAACGGTTTTAGTACTGAACGTGGAAAAAAATTAACTCTTGGTCAGTATTACAAGTCCAGATTTTACAATATTGATAGCAGATGGAGGCAGAATATTACATACTTATTATCAGCAGTAAATTTTTTTGAGAAAAATGTTTTATCTCAAGTTATCTCTGTTTATACCCGTATTCGTAAAAGTGCATCTGCAAATAGTGAACCATTACGTGCAAGCAATGTTACAGATGGTAGCAATCCAGATTTATTAGAAAACTCATACATGTTTATGAAAAAAATACGAGGAACTGTTGCTTACTGGAAAACTACCCTTTTTAATCTCCTTGCAATGATAAAAAATCTTGGTCCGCCAACATTATTCATGACATTATCATCGAATGATTACCACTGGGAAGAACTTGCTATGACATTACAAAAAAAAGATAGGCAATCCATAGATAAGCATGCTTTACCTAAAAACGTGCAATCAAATCCATTATTAACAGCAATTCATTTTGAACGACGATGGAGGGCGTTATTAAAAAATGTTATTAAAGGACCCAATAGACCATTAGGAAATGTTGTTGACTATTTTGCACGGATTGAATTTCAAACAAGAGGCAGCCCACATATGCATGTTTTTTTGTGGATTGAAAATGCACCCAATCTTCTGACAGCAACTACATCTCAGGAGATAATTTCCTACATTGACAATGTGATATCTACAACAATACCATCAGCTGATGAACAACCTACATTACATAAACTTGTGACGAGTCTGCAAACACATTCACACAGGAAATATTGCAAACGTCAGAATAGATGTCGCTTTCATTTCCCTTACCCACCATGTTCTAATACACGGTTAATTACTAATATAGATACAGTTCCACTGAATAACAAGAAATTTTATGAAACAAAACGCACAGCTAAGGACAGTATGGTAAATGCATTTAATCCATTGATACTACTGCATTGGAGAGCAAATATGGATATTCAGATGATTGGTGGTCCTTATGGTGTTGCATATTATGTTTGTAGTTACATATGCAAGTCAGAACCTGACACGTTGAAAATTGCTTTGTCCAATGTCATTTCACAAATATCAGAAATATCGCCCCCCTTATCTCAAAGAGCCAGAATGTTTCGTATTGGTATGTGTGTATTAAAACATAGGACAATGTCTGCTCAGGAAGCTGCATACAGAATAGGTGGATTGCAGCTGATTTGGTCTTCAAGGGAGACAATAACCTTGCATGCTTTGCCACCAAACAGACAGTTCAAAAAATTAAAGCCAGCAACAGAGAGACAGCATTTACCTGGTGATTGTGAAGATATATTTGAAAAAAACATAATTGATCACTATTATGATCGTCCTGACATTTTAGATCAAATATCATTGTTTCGATTTTGTCAGTGTTTTAAAGTATCAAAGATCAAAAACAAGTCCAGGTCATGCATGCTTACTTTAAATAAATTGTATGAAATAACCTCTAGACGAAATAAAGCAGTTATTAGGATTATAACAGCTCCTAGAAATACTGAAGACTATTATTACAGTTTACTAATGTTGTATTTACCACACAGATCTCTTTCAGAAATAGTCTATCCATACAATTCAGTAATTGATGCATTTATACACAAAAATGTTAATTTTGATAATGAAGCATTACAAAGTTGCAATGGAGTTCCTACAATTGAAGACGCAATTCAAGTAGTACGCTTATCTCAAATAGAGCAAAATGTGCCCTTTGAATTAAGTATTAATGAAACCGAAGGCATTGAAATTTTAGTTGATTCTTTTGAAGAGTCTCCTACTGATAATTCATTCTCCAAAGACCTTGAGTCTAATTCAAACTGTCAACAATTTGATGTTGCAAGTATTAACAACAGTACTAATATGTGTGAAGATATTGAATGGCAGACAGTCAGCGTTTGTCAACAAACAAATAGTCTTTATGAACAAGCTTTGAAATTAACCAATGATCAGAAAATTGTGTTGAATTATATCCAATCCTGTTTTAAAGAAAAAAAATATCCATTTCATATATTTATTACTGGCGGGGCAGGTGTTGGTAAAAGCTATCTTATAAATATATTGGTTGACTGGCTAAGACTATCAACATCAAAGTTTAGTGGCAATGACCCTGTATGCATATGTGCACCTACTGGAGTTGCTGCATTTCATGTAAAAGGTCGCACTTTACACTCTGTATTTAAAATTCCAGTCCTACATAGAAACAATCAAGAATATAAATTGAAAGAAATATCATCCCACTCATTACCACAACTACGTCGACTTTTCAAATGTATTCATACTCTGATAATAGATGAAATAAGTATGGTTAGTGCTGATATGTTAGAAAGCATTCATTATCGCTTAACTGTCATCAAGCAAAATGAAACCCCATTTGGTGGCTTAAATGTAATTACTGTAGGAGATTTCTACCAGTTACGTCCTGTTAAAAGTAATTATGCATTTAAAAGTACAAGTTTATGGCACCTGTTTAAACCATTTTTTCTAAGACAAAATATGCGTCAGATTGAAGACTCAACATATGCAAACTTATTAAATAGAGTTAGAATTGGTTTATTAAATGAAGATGATATAACATCATTGCAGCAAAGGGTAGTTTCTGAAAATAACATCCCAAATAATATATTACATATATATCCAACCATTAAACAAGTCCAAATGCACAATGACGCTGTGCAGAATTTATTACCAAGTAAATGTCACATAATATTTGCAAAACATAGATTCTCAGAAAATGATATTAATCCAGAAGAAATTTTTGATGAACAATTAATACCCTCTGATGATAGAGATGCAGGAGGATTACCATTATGTTTAAAATTATCTGTTGGCACAAAAGTAATGTTACTAAGAAACCTCAATGTGGAATATGGTCTTGTAAATGGAGCTTCTGGGTTTGTAACACATGTAGAATTGGATGAAAATTTGCAATACTCAATAAAAGTTTCGTTTGAAGATGTATGCATACCTCAATGTCAGTTAAATTCAAACATGTCAATTGATATACCACTCTATTCTCAAGAATTTTTGGTGAATGGTCGTTTAGTTGTGAGAGAGAATTTCCCATTAACACCTTGTTGGGCAACAACAATTCACAAAGTACAAGGATTGTCATTAAATAGTGCTGCAATATATATAGGAAATGAATTATTTGCTAAAGGACAGGGTTATGTAGCATTAAGCCGTGTTACAAAGTTAAATCAGTTGTATTTATTGGCGTTCAACCCAACAAAATTGCAGGCAAATGCTACAGTCACAGCAGAATATCTTCGCTTAGAGTTCTTGGCTAATCATCACAATCATGATAATGAGAGAAATTAATCTTATGCTGCACTTTCAGAATTTATGTAATATTATACAATTAGCCTGAATTAACATTGAAAATAACACCAAACTAGTAAGGGCACAGTTTACTAATTTGTTGGTTTACAGTTTGCCAACCCAATTTTTCCAAGTTGCTGAAAAAATAAATTGCAAAGTTGTCTTATTTAATTCCGCCAATCCACCTTTAACTCATATTTGCCCAAAAAATAATTTGCAAATATAAAACACAGTTTGGAAGTAAATTCTGAACAGCTTACTTGCCTTTTTGCATATAATTTTTGTTCGACAATTGTAAGTAGTCATTGCTAAAGATTCCAGTGACCACAAACTAAATCACGCATGTAAGGTGTAGGTATATCGCATGTGATGTTTAGGAATCACGCATGTAATACATGTGTGTCACATGTATGACACATATAATGCACATGCTTGTCATGCATGTTTCACAAATGTGACATGTGATACATGCATACCACACATGCATCACAGGCTTGTAAATTTACAGGTGTATATCATAAATATCACCAAAGCTTTGTTATTTAGATCAGAAAGTAAAAATACTCTACAATGTGTGAAACGTTGAAAAAAAGTCTGTAAACCAACAAATTAAAAAACTGGCCTAACTAGGGTAAAAATGCCACGTATGAAATACATGTGTGGGAAATCACGCATGTAAGGTGTAGGTATTGCATGTGATGTTTAAGAATCACGCATGTAATACATGTGTGTCACATGTATGACACATATGATGCACATGCTTTGCATGCATGTTTCACAAATGTGACATGTGATACATGCCTACCACACATGTATCACAGGCTTGTAAATTTACAGGTGTATATGTCATAAATATCACCAAAGCTTTGTTATTTAGATCAGAAAGTAAAAATACTCTACAACGTGTAAAACATGTATAACACATACATGGCATTTTTGACAGTGTAAAATCAAACATGTATAATAAAATGTATATGAATGCACCATATCACAGCTGGTTTCCAACTAAATTTTGTGAACTTATGTATAAGATTTATATGTAATGCTATATAATTGTCTTGAATAATAAATATTGTTAACTTTTAATATTAATATATATGCAGAATTTAATATTTGAAAGAGCAAGGTTCATATTACCCATACATTTTACGTCTGTTTTTTTCCATCCATAGCATAATGTATAAAAGATGTACATCATGTAACATGAATATTTTTAGGTTGTCAACATGTGCTCAATCTGAAACGTTTTAACGTTTGATTTCAACTTGAAAAAAAAGACTTTTGTACCTTGGTCCATATTAGTATACATTTTGTATTTTAAAAAATAACTAAAAACATTTTGTATTTTAAAAAATAACTAAAAAACATTCTTGATATCATACCAAGGTTTAGGTTTACAGAGTTTTAAAAGCATTTAAAAATGATTTGTTATTGCCAAAGATTCGTTATTGCCAAAGATTCATTTATTTTTATGACAAAAAAGACAAAGCTATAGTACAGGTACTTGTAAAATTATCCATTCCCAGTAACATTATACTCTAAATTGTGTGGCTAGTGGGCTTGTGTTTACAGTCACATTTCAATTTTCTCCTGATAATGCTCTTTCAGAATTATATTTGAGGTCTTGACTGTCCATTTAATAATTGGCTACCATTACAAAAAATAATGTATGGGTCAGGGTTTTTCAAAACTATTGTAAAACTTCCCAGTCAATAACATGTTTTTCATGAGATTGATATTCTCTCGCGAGTCGGAACGACGAGCAAGAGAATATCAATCGAGTGAAAAATGTGCAGAGGTAATTTTTTTATCGCTGTTTTGAACCGTCATTGGTTGTTTGCCTTGACAACGCCACGTGCGCTCCGCGTGCGTCCTTAGTTTCTAGCGATAATTTGTAAGTATCTGGTGATAATAGGTTTTTGTTCGCATAGATCATTATAATGAAAATATCAGACAAAGAGATCAAAGAAAATTATTACAAAATAGCGATAATCCCAATTATCAATGAAATAGTCCTTATGTTGTTTTTCATCCCATCACACAAGACTTACTAAAATAGCTGCCACAGCCAAACTTACATTAATACAGAACACTAGACGATTTGAATTAATTGTTGCAAAAAACAATATCTGATATTTCTCATCCAAGCATTTACAATATCCAGTATTCATTTATTAAATTGCAGCATTCAGCTTTAATATGCAATCATTAAACTATTATCAGTTTTACTTTACACCAATATTCAATATAATTTGCAATAATGATTTCTACAAATGTGTATCCTACACTGACTTAAAGAATTATCAGGAAAAGTATATCAGGTATGTCATCTGCTATTTTGACAACCCATTAAATATTAAGGGCTTCTTTGTTTGTTTTTTGTCGAATATTTCAACTAGATCAATTTAATATGTAAAATGGTGCCAAAACCTAGTATAATTCAAGTTTGCCACCACAATTTGTCAGGTGGTTGCTAGCTAACCTTGAATTCTGACAAATTCTTGAGCTATATAAATGATTATTCCAATTCTTATCCAACTTTTATCTAAATAATGGCCGGGCTGGTGAATTTCATTATTTATCTTTTAGCAAATTTATTGAAACATGCTGTCAATTTGTAAAAATGCATAGAATTTAGCAAAAAATCAATATTAAAATTTGTTGCAGTATGAACAAATATGAACAAGAAAATAAGAATCTAGGTATTTTTCATTATTGCGAACCCACTGAATTGTATAATATACCACCAAAATACTATAAGTTTACTGGACACATCCAACACCTAAAGTCAAATATTGCTTTGAAGCCGATTCATAATATTGCATATATCTGCCTTATTTAATCAGTGAAATCTTAACTTAAGACTATTTTCAACTATTTCGATACACCAATACATGTATTTAACTAACATTGATGAAATACTGCATCAAAAAATATCATTTAAATATTATATGCATATGCTATTTTTCAAAATTCATAATTATTTATCACAATAAACTGACAATAAATTATTTTTCCAGATGGCACAGTTAAAGAGGACTCTCTTGTCCTGTCTGAACGAAGAAAACAACACAGCAATCAAAGAGATGGTCACAGTAAAAGTACTGTACACTTCCAGTATTACACAGTACAAGAAGAAAGACAGCAATATGACAAATTCTATGTTTACGTCAGTTATATGTGATGAATCTACAGCTGCAAAGGTTTTATGTTACAACATTGACCAGAGACAAAATTTACTGCAAGATGCAACAGTCCATTTATTGGATTTTATTGTCAGAAATTCGTAAGTACATCTTAGCCCACAGTTTTAATTTGAGATCAAAAAAGCAATTACGATCATTTCAGAAGTCACATTGAAAACTGTATATCATCATTACGCATTAATTTTTTTGGATCAGCAAAACTTAAAAGTGGATTGGTGCAAATAAAAAACAGCGTCAGTACACAAAATATAAATGTTGAAAGTTTATGAATTATTTTTATGCCCCCGCCGCTAGGCGGTCGAGGGCATTAAGTGTTACCCTCGTACATACGTCCGTACGTCCATCCATCCAAACGTCCGTACGTCCGTACAGACCAAGAATGGTTTCCCTTCAATAACTTTTGACAAGTTCGAATTTGGCGTGTGTTGCATGAGTGGTTCTAGAGTTATGCCCCTGGAAATAGCCAAATTTCATCAAATTTGAGATTTCCGTTCAATAACTTTTGACAACATGAAAGGAATTATTTGAAATTTAGATATGTTGTTGGGGACCACCAAATACAGATCAAATTCGAATTTGGCGTGTGTTGCCTGAAGATTCTAGAGTTATGCCCCTGGAAATAGCCAAATTTCATCAAATTTGAGGTTTCCGTTCAATAACTTCTGACTGCATTAAAGGAATGATTTGAAATTTGGATATGTTGTTGGGGATCATGCCATACAGGCCAAGATTGAATTCTTATCATTTTAATTTTTTGGTTCCAGAGTTATGACCCTTGAAATAGCTCAGCTTTTTGATATTGGGGTGGAGGATTTCACCTTGGGCGGGGGCATATGTGTCCCATGGACACATTCTATTCTATGTATTTCAAACAATCATACATTTTTCACTTATATGTACTTCTATTGTTGAATAATAAACTAAAACAATTAATGAAAAAGGAGAAAATTCAAAAACCCCCATCATTTTTCAACACATTTCACTTCAACAGCAAAATCTAAATAGACAAATTTGACTAACCCAGTGTCACAAAGCCTATTTTGGCATAATATCACAGTAAAAAAAGCGGCATCATATTAAGAATTCGAGACCTACAGCTGAAGTCAAGCAACATAATTATGCCATATAACATTGTTAGGTCAAAGAATTTGTTTTGTAATGTTACATTAATTTTATAAAAGTTCACAATTTAAGAACTTGTCTATTATTTTCTGTGCAGATATAAAAAACAAAAAAAATCTTGCAATATTTTGCCATACTGTGCAATAAATGTTATAATATCATGTTGAATGAAAAAATGCTACATAATGTATTTTATAGTAGGTCAAAGTTGATATACAGTAAGAACATCACATGTACCAGCATTTATTTGCTTCATAAGATAACTGTATATATTTTTCAGACAAATCATCGTTACCAGCAAAACACAACTATTCAAAACCAATCAAAGCATAGATATACCACAAGATATAATGCAGAATGCAACAGAACTTATGCCAGTTTCATCCTCAGAAATGAATGTAGTGGATGCATCTACAAGCCCCAAAAAGACAATGGCCACAGTGAAAGGTGTTATATACAGTGTAAGAATATTATGAATACATAGATATTGATTACATATTTACAGTTTCACTTGATACTTGATAACCCAAGATACCAATGTATACAGTATTCAAGCTGTCAATGTTAAACTATGCTAGAATCTTAACCAAAGAACCTGTAAACACAATATAAGACATCCATGGTGTTCAAGCTATTGCAGTTCAAGCCATTAAAGTTCAACTGTATATGAATGTCTTACACAATGTAAAGAAAAATATAAGAAATATTAAAATTTACTGAATAATATCCATTGCTTTAACACACACCAGGTATCGTCACACAAAACTGGAAAAAAAAACAAACACATGAAAAATAAATCGTCATAATTCATATATCTATTATACTCAATGGTCAATTTTGAATATTTCAAACACAACAATTACACATAACAGACATGCAGAACAAAGATCTTTATGCCTCTACGTTTGGTGTGTCCAAATTTTTTTGAATCAACAAATGAGAACAATTCAAATTGACAACATGATGAAACTAACTCCACTTCATAGTAAAATCAAAACAAAATACAGCTGCATTTTATTTCATAGTTGCTCAAGTGATATGTTGCTTAAAATTTAAAACATGTTACCAAAAAATTATTTCAAATATTTTTGTTATCTATTTATAATTTTCTGATTGCATTAAATAACCAAACCTCAGATTAACAATAACAAAAGATCAACATTTAAAATATAATATTTCTCCAATTGTCTTGAGTCATTGTTTCAATATAAAACAGTATTTCCTATTTTTGATAGGTTGGACAGTTAGAAACAAAAACAGTAAGAGCTACAGGAGAGGAAATATATTTCCGAAAAGTTAAAGTAGCTGATACCACTTCAAAAATAAGAGTGGCCTTATGGCGTAGCTTGGCACAGCAGCCACTTGAGAGAAGAATGTATGTGAAGCTGAATAATTTCACTGTCAGTGACACTTTTGATGAAAATAACAAATGTGTCCCATCACTGACAAATAAAGCATCATCAGCATCGATTGAAGTAAGCATTATTAATTAACTTCAATAATTTCAAGTTTATGTGCCACAAACACATATCTGTTGCTTTATATAAAATTGATTAATAATGTTAAAAGTATTTGAAATTTGTATTAAAAAGAAAATAAACAATATAATATATGTACATACTAAAATAAAAAATAATGAAAAGAAAAACACTGAAAAAACTACATAATAAAGAGCATGGTGCAATTTATATATGTAAGCCAAAAGGATATTTCAAATATGATTCAAGGATATATCAGTCAAGAGTAATCTACAGCATAATATATGTAAATATATCTCTACTTTCACAACAGATATTACCTCCTACAGAAGAAATCACAGAAAATGATATCTCAGATGAAGATGACATACACCAAGACCCTACAGGCCAACTCCTTGGAATCAGCAATGTTCATGTTTACAGGTGAATGTCAACAACAAAACAATTGTAAAATTATAAATTATAACAGAGAATGATTCATAGAATTAAATATCACAAAAAATTAATATTAAATGAAACAAAAGTTAATAATTATTTTGAAATAACAAAAGTTTCACAACTTGTAAAATCCATTTCTTCAAAAACTATCATACAGTATATTTATTATTGATAGTTGCACTGACCAACTGAAAATTTAGCAGTTCCTTTGCAAACTTACAAATCAACACCACATTACAACAGAAACTATCATCTTGAAAAACAACATTTACTAAAAACAACAAAGGAACATTTCAGAAAGTTATCAAAATGAAGAATTACAATTAAGCACAGATGAGAACCTCTGATTAAATTATAAGAAGTCAAATTAATTTAATAATATTCTTAAAATAAATGATAAAGAACACAAATATTATTGACCATTATGTCACTTGTCACATATTGTGTATATGCATATGTAAATTACATCAAATGTATTTTCCAGATGCTGCTTGAATTCAGCCTGTTACAACAGGAAACTTCAAAACATGAGATGCCCAGCATGTGGAATGTTTTACAGAGATAACACAGAAGGGAAAGGCTATATTGCCAAACTGCTTGTCCAATCTGATAATTCAATATCATCATTTACAGTTTTTACACAACAAGTAAAGAGCCTGTTAACACAACTCAACATAACCCAAGACCTAGAAGATTGCCTTATCGAACCAGCAATAATTGCGAAATTGCCAGTCACAATCAGATATACAGCAACCATTGGACAAAAAATATCTGACTTGACCGTTCTCAAAAATGTCAATTAAGAATCGACAAATATATTTTGGTATAGACCATGTAGACAGTTTGTTGCTTTTCTAATTCATCAAAACACAGAATTCAGTCTTGACATGTCAAATTATACACATTAGTAATGTTCATGTGCATGTATACAGTATGGAATTCCTATAAGAATACAATACAGAAAATGTGTGACAATTAGAATTGATCCACCCATCAAAATGTAAATCCTGACACTTTATTCTATTTGTCTAACCTTCTTAATACCTACTGAAATAAATGTTTTAAAAAAAACAAATCTAAAATAAAAGATAAAAAAATAAAGGAAATATACAAAAGTTCCATTCAGAAGAATAGTTTCTAACAAATCATTACACCAACACCCTTTCTGTACTAAAAGCATCAGAGCAAATTTCAGCATTTTGTGTGAAAATATTATATGATACTGTGGATTCATTTATTTTATAAGTAATCCACAAATAATTCATGGGTTTTTTCAATATTAAATTCAGGTTTTTTCATTCTGTATTGATAAGGTAAAGTTATACATTTCACCAAATACTTTAATTCATGATTAACATCAAACAAAACCAACAAAAATAATTTTTGGACAAAATATAACTATTCAACAGTATATTTTATAAGCTTTTGTTGACATGCAGGTATTTTTAAAACATAATCAAATGATATTTTTAGCGTAAACAGTGTTAATACATTAACCTGTTGATGTTGTATGCATTATTCATAGCAAGTTCAGCATAATTAGAAAAATGCTGCAAACAATATATAGTGTTGCATATGTGTTTGATAAAATGTTAATTAACTAATTTCTTTGTTAACCAGACTGTTTAATGTATATATTTTTCATAGAGTAGTTATTATTTTCAAACAAGATTTTTTCTACCAAATTATTCATCAGCTGATTTAATATCACCAATTCTACAGCACATGTATGATGTTATGTAAAGAGCACTGCAAAAAGTCAACAACTGTATGTAATTTTCAAAAGTAAACTGCAATCTTTATGCTTATAATATTTCTAACAAAATAATATGCAATTTTTTTCATTAAAATAACTTATAATTTTAATCCACGAAAAGCATTATAAAAAGGTGCTATAAATTCTCAAATTTATTGAATACAGTATTATATAAAATCCATGTTATGTTACTATATAAACTTAGTGTAAATTCAGCACAATCTTTTAAGAAAAACATGTTTATTTTATAAATTTCTATAGCTTAGTGTTTATGTTTACAAGTCAAATAATTTAATAATATGCATCTAGTGATAGGCTTATTGTAAATGTATATAAGTATATTAAAACTGCAAGTATCATATAACAAACATTATCAACAAACCAAGTACTATTGCAAAAGTAAAACTGTTCCAAATTTGGGACAAAAGCAAAATAGTTTAAATATCAAGAACTAAATTAATAGCTTTAATATTGATTAGTTTCAAATTTCAAATATGACCCAATGCCTACCTTTATGTCTGTGTAATACTTATGTAAATAAAAAGATTGTTCAATATAATGTAATAGTCTTTCTTAATACGCCTCTACAAAAAAGACAAACTAATCAACTGTCTAACAATCAATAGATTCATTATTGATTTTGGTTAAGTCCTTACATACACAAAGTTATTCCTTTGCCATATGAGTTACTATTATTTTACACCTACAAAACTTAATATAGGAATCACCATCACTTTCTGCCCAAAATACCTTGTAAACAATTTCTACGAAACTATTAGAAAGTTTCAATCAAACTAGACATGAAGCTAAGCAATATGTAATTTGCATACAATAAACTTTGTCATGTCAGCTCATTACGGCTCCACATCGAGATGCGTGTTCCCTATAGTTTTCACCCTGTCTGTCTGCCTATCCGTCCATCCGTCTGTCCATCCACAAATTCTTCAATCAAAGACTTCTCAGCTTCTACTAAAGAGAATGATTTGATATTGAGGTTTATATGGATGAATTGTACCTTGTAAGCGATTTTCATATCTGCCGAGCAACCACTTCCTGTTTAGCAAAAACTGGACTTCTGTTCGTCCACAATTTTTTCTGTCAAAGATTTCTCAGTTTTTACTCAAGGGATTGATTTGATAATTGGTATGGAGCTTTATATAGATGAGTTGTACTGTGTAAGCGATTTTCAGATCTGCCAGACAGCCACTTCCTGTTTACCAAACATGAGTGTGTTCATCAACAATATTTTCTGTCAAACATTTCTCAGCTTCTACGCAACAGCTGATTTGATATTTGGTATTGAGCTTTATTAGGATGTTGTACTGTGTAAATGTTTTCAGACCAAACGGACACCCACTTCCTGTTTACCCAAACTTAGACTTCTGTTCATCATAAATAATTCCATAAAACATTTTTCAGCTTTTACAAAAGCCACAAAAGGAAATGCATAGTAGGTATTAATCAATGATGTAGACTCAAATTTCACCTAGCACTTATTGTTTTAAGTTCTGAGAGGCCTTGCCTCAGCGGGACCCTGCCTGACTCAGTCAGTTTTCTAGTTCAAAGATATTTGACATGTTTCCAATGGAAAACAAAAAATTAGTCATTATAAAATATGAAAGAACCTATTCCCAAATGCACTCCTCAAAAAGTGGCACACAGAAAATACAAATTAGGTATACTTAAATACGTATTCATACATATTCTTTGTTACATGATCCCATATTCCACCACCTACTTCAAAAATATATGAGTAATTTTTGTATCAGCTGCAAAGAATATTCACAAACATATAGATGAATTTCTGACCAACTTCATTTTAACCTGTAGATGTCATTCTGTCATACTCAAGTGACTTTGACCTCAATTTTATGATCCAGTGACCATATTCCCTAAATTATCAATATATCTATAATATTATCTATATTTACTGTAAAATTATCCCAGTGCCAGTTACTTTAACCATTTGCCTGTTAAATTAGATATGATCAAACATCCTGCTAGGGTCACTCAACTGAATGCCTTTGAATTCACTAATGGTTACTCAGACAGCTACCAATTAGATCACAACAGCCTATATTTTATGCTTCATGACTCCTGTTAAAACCTACATCTTACCTAATACATAAGGTCCTATTACACAGGTAAACATGTACTTAACAAAACCAGGTTAAGTAACCTATATTCACAGTATATCTAATTTAGCTTGGTTTTTACAATATTCATTTGAAATATAACAAACAATCATAAAAAAAATTCACAGATAACGCAATTCATACCTACAAATGTACCTACCATTCCTTAAAAATTATCGATACATAAATAAAAATGAACAAAATTAAGAAATGCTTAAGGTAGGCAAGCTTTTTGGGAAAGCTTATACTTGTGGGGTAATAATTTTGCAGATTTTCTATAATGGTGATTTCATCAAAAAACCAATTAAAAACACAAAGAAAATTACAAATCGATATACCAAAATAATTAGCATTAAAATTTACCTCAAGTTTCAATTACAGTACCCATATCAAATAACAATCAATCATGGACAAAATACACAGTATACAAATAGGATGTCGAAGAATTGAAGAAATGGGCTCTACAGAATCGGCTTTTGGATCATCCTCTGGTAAGACATAGGACAATATTACACGACACTATATGTCAATTTTCCAATGCTGAGGACCTTATACAATGGGCCATAGATAATTTCGTGTTAAATCATAAACACGTTTTGGATAAAATTCAGAGTTAATTGACATGTAGTCGGTGCCAAGAACGATTACAGTCAACAGAAGAGTTACAAAAACACGAACAAGGTCACCTTAACCAAGGACAAAATAATGAAACCGCAGTCATTGCTTCCAATAGCCTCACATGTTCATGGTGTCATACAAAGATGAATTCGCATCACCAACTAACTGAACACGAAGACGTTCACCGACTTATATATGATCTGTCCTCTATTGACAACGATTTATCACTAGAAAAGACTAATTCCTCGCTACCTCAGGACAGTCTTATCCCCAATACCGAAATAATCGTAGTTTCTCAACAGATCGGAGCCGGAGAAATTGCCGACCCGCCATACATTTTTCGACAAACCGGTAAAAAAACTTTTGCAAAAAACTTGGCAACAGAAACGACTTACCGAATTAAATTCACTGATGTCTGGAAAGGAAAAAAAAATACGTGACTTGACTAAAGACCTACATCAAATGTTCGTCGACGTGTTGGCTAAAGCGAACGGTAGGGAACAGGATCTCGGCCGTGTCATCATCAATCACCCCGAACTGAACCATCCCATCGTAGTGCCGTTAGATAACTGGTCCAACATAAGTTCCAACACCGTATTGGACGCCGTCGAGAGAGTTTTGAATAGCGACGAAAACCTCCCACTAGACGAGTATGTAATATGTAATAATCGGGAACATTGCCGTTCCGAGCGGGAATAGTGCGGTAAACATAACCAGAATCAAAGGTCCTCAGAGTTCTATTGCACTGAAGAGATCAATACTGAGAGTTTCGAACGAAGACCAACTATGTTTGGCTACGGCCATTGGAAGATGTTTCATCAAGTTCTGCAGCATCGTCTCACTCGAAGAATGGAACAGGGTTTCAAAAAACGATCATCCCGACATGAATGCCACAATGAAAACAATTAAACACAGGGTAATGACGACCAGTTATTTCGCACACTTGAAAAAACCAGACAACAATAAATACAGGAAAACGATGGCACTCACTTTGTGTCGTGAGGCCTACGTACCCACAGATAGACCACTGG
>JAULBM010037557.1:0-10884 GCA_032357055.1 Geukensia granosissima
AGATTGCGTTCATTAAAGTCTAAAACGTCGCTTCAAACACGGGCATACCGAACAAGCTGAGAAATGTATACCCCGTATGAAGGAGCAAAAGGAACGTCCCCGTCAAGGAAGGGAAAATTAACAATTGGGAATGAGAAATCGTCTCTTTTGTCGTAAATTTTGGAAGAGATTTTACCTTGAGAAATAGATACATTTTGAGAATTCACAAAAATTCAAAAGTTCAGAAGATTTCACAAGATAAATTCAAAACTAAAAAATACCACAAGAGAGACAGATTCCTCATTCCATATTGTAAATTTTGCATTCATTGCCCGTGTATGCATGCAGCCATGTATTAAATTCTTTGTAATAAGCAAATTATTAAAATTATTAATTCAAGGGTTTCTTTACCATAGGTTGACAACATATACTAAATTAACACACACGCACAAGTTTACAAATGTTAAATAAATACGGTGAATTTTTGTATATGTACATTTAAGGACTAACCGCTCATCTGTAGCATTAGAACCAATACATAACAAGTACGAGATACGCACATAATAAAAGAAGTACAAATAAAATCTAAACAAATCGAAGTAGGACAACTACTAAGTGCAATACTTTTCGAAGTCTTTCCATATTTTCAGTGCTTTAGAACTAATGTCAGACAACTGGGCTGGTGAATGCCCTCGAGAACCTCAGCTCCACCATCAGAGGCATCGACCCGGTGGTTTCAAAATACAAGTTTACCAAATTTGAATAAATATAGTGACTTTGGCATAAGCTATATGTACATTTTAAGGAGTAGCCTCTCGTCTGAAGTACAGAAACCGAAACATATATAGCAAGTCCGAGATACAATCATTGCAAAAAAATACAAATCCAACTAAATCGAAATAGGAAGTCAAATCTGATGGTTAGGACAACTACTGAGTGCAATACTTTACGAAGCCTTTCCGTATTTTCAGTACTTTAGAATTCATGTCAGACTACTGGGCTGGTGAATACCCTCGAGAACCACAGGTCCAAAAGCAGAGGCATCGACCTAATGGTTTTAAAAATACAAGTATACCAATATTGACTAAATGTGGTGACTTTTTATATGCCATATGTACATTTCAAGGTGTAGCCTCTCGTTTGTAGCACAATAACCGAAACATAGCATGTCCGAGATGTAAACATATTAATAGAAGTAGAACACCAAAACAGTTTTAATAGAATGCAGAATCTATCATAATATCAGAAGGCAAACTATTTCATTGTAATAGGGGATTTGTTAATGTAATATTTGTGCTTGAAGGATCTGTTGCTGAGACTGTCGACGATGCCGAGACGACAGGCAGTGACTGATGACTAGCCAACTGCCTTGCGAACACGTACAAAAAAATCACAGGAGGAACTAGAACTCACAGACTGGTAGAGCGGTGACAAACAATGACTTTCAGTATGGAATTTTTATTTTACCACAGGGTCGGGTGTTGTCAGTTTGAAGGGCTGACTCCGACTGAAGAATAATCTCCAGTCTACAAATTATGAAGTATGGGTTGCCAAAAAATTAAGATTAAATAACAATAAACATAAGAAAATTGACAAACATAAAATTAGTACTGTACAATAAATATAATTGTATACGGAAAAATGTCACTACATGTATAAAAAAATTGTTAAGACGGCTGTTGACAATTAGTCTCTAAAATGAATCGACATGTAGAGATTTAAAAATGTGAAAAAGATTATTAAAAAGATGGATTAACTTTAGACAAGTCCGGAAAGATTACAGAGAAATAACCAGATAAACTAATATATGTAAATCCGGATCAAAGCTACAAAAATCGATTACATAAAAAAATTAATGAATGAAAAGATATTGTCCAAATGAAATACAAATAACTCTTTTTACATAAAATTACTTTTAACTATATAATAAATATCAGAGTCCATAATTAGTTCAACACGAATTTGACGATTTTTCCGCTATCACAATATAATAATATAAAATAACTTTATTATTTGGTAATGCATCATTACAACCGCCAAAATGTGCAAATTTTGAAGTAAGTTCAAAGATTTATTCTCGAATTAAGTCAACTTAGTAGTTTGATTCTTTATTCTTATTACCTCTTAGTTACCATATAAAAATACAAGTGGCACGATTGTCAATACACCAAATAACTGAAATTGAACTTCTGCAGATCCCATTACGGTCTTCAATGGTGAATTGGAGTCCATATTATTACGGAAGCTCTCAAAGGCCCCCTAAGTACAAAATATGAATCACGGGACTGCAAGTTCCTGGCTTGGGACAGGCACATTAAGTATGTTGAGGGGTTAAGCCATGTAGTTTGTGAGAGCCCAACCTGCGACAGTGGTGAGACAACACGGTAATATCAGTAGAAATTGATTTAACACTGAGATCGATGTCATACATGGTTATAGATTGATAGTTAACCGACCGACCTCGCACTGTTCTACTTGACAGCTGTTGCAGTCTGGCCAATATTTGGACAAACTGTTCACTAATATATTTATAAGTTTGTTTCACTAATATATTTATAAGTTTGTATACTGTCAGCTTACTTGTTTTTCATTCTTTATTTTAGAATGAAAAAACGTATATTTTTCATATGAACATACCACTCCATTTTTCATATTTTACGCCTCCCGTGAAATAAATGGACATTTTCTACCTAAAAATCAACTTTTCATGCATAAATTAGATTATGTAGAAGCGAAACGATTTTTTCCGTCTCATTATGAGGGTAGTTCCAGAGATGTCATCCTCAATATGTCAGGGGTCCTGTGTCTACACTTGTCAATTTCTGTTTTATCTGGAGTGTATTATTTGCAATATGAAACCATCTTTGATACAGGAGTAAGTTTTTTTTCTCTGTACTGACTATATCATGATTTAAATTTTGAGATTGATTCAGGAGTATAAAGCGACGACTTATCTACACATATTGTTATTTTTGACACAATGATGTGTGGACAGCTGCCTACACTGCCTAACGGGTGCTACGCCCCTGCAATCTTTATAACTGACAAAAGTACCACCGACTTTGCATGGGCGGTTCTGACAAAATCTTATACCGTGCGATGCGAGTTTTTTTTTTGAAGTCGTCTCTCCTAAAATTCTATCGTCACTATCACGAATTGGTTGATCTATATGGTCTCAGTGTATCTTATCTAGTTATGGACCTTTTACTGGTATTAATACCACAATAAGTTGACCTCTTCTCGGATTGACGTTAAACCATATTAAAGTTTTAGGATTCAACGATGCGAGACATGGGATGCTTACCCCTCTAGAGGACCTGACCCTACTCGTGTATTGTAAAGGAGTTCGTGGATTTCAAGCCTTTGTTCCCTTTTATGTTTTATCTTTAAGTTTGTTTCAAATTTGTCTTTTTGGACTATGCATTTTCGGTCTCTCACACGGGCATAGGCTACAGTGATATGTACATGTTAGTTTAAGATCATCAAAGTAATTAAAATCCTTGACCACCCGGCCACCCAGGCCCCTCAGTATTATTGTGTTTGTATTCTGAATTTCAATATCGAATGGATCTAATATAAATATACGATGTTTTAAAGCAAAAATAAATAATTATAAATATAAAAGATGCACAATTATAAAATATATATTTGACGCAACAGACTACTTCAAAACTGGCTTGACACAGTAGCGATAAGTGAATGTATTTATTTAATTTGACATTCGGAGCTATTTTGCGTATTTGAAAAAAATATATATTTGTTTGTATTTCGTTAAAATTTGTTGTTGTATTTCGTGTTTTAATGTAGTAATTTGTAAAATAGGTAATGTCTTATTATACTTGTTTGTATTAATAAATTTGTGGTTATGTTATGTAATACAGTTCTTCATCTTACATTAGGTATACCAATTGTTTTAGAACTTTTTATCATTATTTTTAATTGATTCAATGTTTCGCTGACAAAGACAGGAGTATTTTTTGCAAATTTCAAACTGTTAACCATAGACTCCCTTTTGAAACTGGAAGATGGTTTGGTATAGATAGACAAATTAGATATGTAATCTTTGTCAAACTCAAGAACTAGGTGACGAATTTCATTATCTGCTTAGCTGTCGATTTTTTACGACTCACGAAAACAATTTTTGGATAAATATTTTTGGAATAGAGTTAACGTGATCAAATTTTCTAAATTACTACAGACAACACATAGAAGCAAAATAAAAAATATATGTAAATTCATTACAACTATTAATTCACTGGCAGGTCTTCCAGGTTAGTCTTTGTCCGTTTTTCTTTTCTTCTTCCAACTTTGCATATTAATAAGATATTATGTAATCCTTTTTCTTGTCATGTGCACTTATATTTTTGTATATTTAAATCTGTATCCAAATTCTTTGAACCAATGTTGTTACAATGGTTTTAAAGAATAAAATTGTCTTGTCTTGTCTTACTAAGTGTTCTATACTTGACAAGTTCACCCATGCAAAACTTATCTTACGCCTTCCCATAAAAAATTGTTAACATTTTTACTGAAGCATGTAATCTGAAATTATATTTATGAAGTTTTCTTTTTTCATTTGGTAAAAACGTGTCGATCGATACCCTTGACCTTATACAGCCTGAAGAAACAAGTTTGATCCTTATAATTAGCATAAATATATTTATAAATATTTCCGTTCACTCAGTTGTATACAAACTTTACCGCATGTTCAACTAGAAGCTATGATGTCTTACAAGGGACAGAGAGGTAAGAAATTCACACTAGTTTTATTGACAAAAACAATAAAAAATGTGAAATTTTTGTATTTTAGTAAGAAGTGGGTTCGGTATGACCCGTTTTTGGCCCTAAAAATTAAGGGATTTTTCAAAAATTGATACAACACACTCTTAATTAACATTCGACCATTACAATTGTTGCTTAAAATTACATTCTAACTGATGGCAAATGTAATAACTGATGGCGTCATAAACATGGGATAAATTTAAAATTGTTCACTTTTTTAATGGAATTATACAGTTTTCGTTAAAATTTTTATTGGCCGCATTCGTGTTCATTCATAATATTTACATATTTGATGTAACTAACAAATATACATAGCATGTCAAAAAATTTAGTCTAAACTGAAACTAATATAACACAACTATGTTATAGTAGTCTCAGGCCAAAACACTGATATGACCAGGGAAAATCACGGTGTAGAATGGTAACGGACTTTTCGCGTTTTTTTTTTCGACGTTTCCGGGCTAATCGGGCTTTTCGGGTTTTTTAGGAGAAAAGGCGAAGTAGGTTACTCATATTTACATACAGTGAATATCTTTTTAAAAGATTAACGTCATCGAACCCGGCAATTATATTTGGTCCTGGTTTATTATTGATATAGAGTTGAGAGGGTTCCAATTTTTAAAAACTTTTCCACAAACGTGATACCTCCGTGTAACAAGACGTGTTTTGCGCGGAGTTGCACCATACCGAAGCATATAATTCAGAAGCTTGCTTACATTTACATGAAAGCAATGGCCCTTTTTGTTCAGTGTGGACACTGGAAGTCGTCTAAACTGTTAAAAATGTTTATGTAAATAAATTGCGATAATATTAGTTCTTTTCTAAAGTGGCGGTGGCAACGGACTTTTTGTGGTTATGGCACCCAACTGCTGAAGCTAATATTTTCATCTTTATTAAGCAAATGTTAAGCATGGGATGAAAAAAGGCTTTTGAAATGCTGAAAAGAATCACTGATTCGAACCAAATTTCGAGTAATGGATTTTTATTCTTTTTTCCATTTCAGTTTTCTTACCTTACATAACGCATATCAGAGTAGATTCATTATTCAAGTCATTGCTTCCTTTGCAAATATTTTTTAAACCAAAAATAAAATTCAACACTTGTTAATATTAAAAATTATTTTATATTTTATTCGTGAAATTACCATATTACTGCTCAATGATATATTTACGAAAAACGAACCCGAACTGGGCACACAAAGTGTTTCAACTTATTTCGTTGTCAAAACTATGGCACTGTATCAGCGTCATAAATGAAACGTTCTGTCTAGTCTAAAATAAAAATATTTATGCCTAGCCAAAGTATTATAGCAAATAGCATAGGCAAAAATAAGGTTATGCCTCACACCCTGCATTCGAGTATTTGTAAGTGATATTCTCTTTGGTATTATGCATGTAAATTCAAGTGATTTCTTATTAACAGTATGCCAGTTTTTCAGTAATCATATTTCTAATAGTCTATATGTTATTTTTATACCCAGACTTAGCTACAATCCTACATATTTTAACCTTTTTCGCAGGATTTGGCTTAAGAGACATGATTGTTCTCTCTCAGCGTCTTTATTTCTCAACTGACACTCCAAAAAACAACATGTACTTCTATGTAATTGTCAAATCTTGATCCATAAATCCTTGTTACTGGTGAGAAATTTTGGAGAATGTTTGGTTGATTGTTTTTTCATGGTATATGGAACGACAGAGTGAGAGATTTTTATGATACATTGATGCGATGAACGCGGAGCAAATTATTTTTAACATTTGTCGTTTTTGTTTGGAAAAGCAGATTCCCGGTCATGTTTATCAAAGAGTGCAATTGACGTTTTGTGTAAAAAAATGCCCCTTTTTAATGGTGTCTCTCGTCAAAAGTTTTTCTGCACATATGTTTTAACTACACTTTTTCAAGAAGAAAATAAAAAAATCATTTCTTGTAATACAGTTCTTCATCTTGCATAAGGTATACCAATTGTTTTTAGAACTTTTTATCATTATTCTATACTTGACAAGAAAAAGAGTTCACCCACGTAAAACTTGTTTTACGCAGTCACATATAACTGTTAACATTTTTACTGAAGCATAAAATCTGTAATTATATTTAAGCAGTTTTGTTTTTTTTTGATTTGGTAAAAATTCAGTGATGCGATCCGTGTCGATCGATACCCTTGACATTATAGATCATTATACAGAAACAAGTTTGATCCGTCCACTCAGTTGTATACAAACTTTACCGCATGTTCAACTAAAAGCTATGATGTCTGACAAGGGACAGAAAGGTAAGAAATTCACACTAGTATTATTGTCAAAAACAATAAAAATCGGAAATTTGTGTATTTTTAAATTTGACTTTAGCAAGGAGTATGTTCAGTATGGCCCGTTTTTGGCCCTAAAAATTAAGGGATTTTTCTAATATTGAATATCTCCCCTTCTCAAAGGTTGTGCCGGGGAAAGAATAGGCACTAGGTATCTCCGTCCTTGAGGCACTAGTCCTCTAAAAGGGGCGTCCCTGATTGTGGGGGATGTATATATTCACAATCCGTCCAGAGGGAGACGTTAAATACGCCCCGTGTTTAGGAAATGACACGTCCTAAGCACGCTAAAGACCCATTGTAACATTTCTTTTTGAGTGGTCCGTAGGCGGCCAGTTACAAGGCTAAATTTTCGGCCCCTATCCAAACCGCAGTTTTTACAGTGGCAGTCTAAAAGTTCCTTCCCTTACCGGTCACTTTGTTACAGTCTACATATTGATGTATTATTTGCTAACTTGTTGCCGTCCTAATTAAGGATGAAATCAATCAATCTAATCATGTAAGTACTAGAATTATTCAAATATAAATTATTTAATATAAGCTTTCACTACTGGTCTGAAAAAAGTTTTACAATTACACCCTCGGACATTGGACTAACTGCTGAATAGAACTCATTATTTTGACAAAATTCAAGAGCTCCGACGTTACTTTCTACTGTGCGATGAAGCCCATTGTATTTCAGAATGGTAATAATTAATCTTAAAAAACTTTCGACTTTCAGTACGTATTATCGAGTGACTATGACTTGCTCATAGGAACGGGTTGATAAAAAATATCCAAAGAGAGCAAAGAAAATGTCAAAGATCGAATATTAAGGTGATTATTCCATTTTTTTTTCAATTGTAAATTAAATATTACTGAACGTGTATCAGTTGTAAAATGTATTGAAGAAATTAAATACTCATTTTCAGAACTTTTCAGATAAATTAACAACAAACATGAAAATCTTACACCCATCAACAACTGAAGTTTTTTTTAATAAACAGTGATTTCTTTTATTAACCTGTTATTAGAGCTGAAGAAACAAGGTCTGAGCTTGTTTCAAAATTCTTTTTTGATGATTTTACTTGATCCTTTTTATGTATAAGATGTATATTGTACAACCCTAATGGGATTTTGTCTGCAATAAATTCAGTTATTTAAATTTTACATCAAAAACTACTTTGTCACTATTCTTAAACGTCACAAAGTAAATATTGATTGATTGACTGATTGCTGAATGTTGCTTTCCCTAAACACGGGCGTCTTTACACATCCTTCATAACCAGGGACAAGAAAACTCTTTTGGGGACTAGTGCCTCTAGGACGTATATACCTAGAGCCTAATCTTTTCACGGCCCAACCTTTGTGAATAGGGGTTACAGTATTAATACATCCCACTCGAACTAACGGACACGACTTTAGCAAAGTTTCTACCTGCAGGCGGAAAAACAGAACTACCTTTTTGTATATCCCAGCCGCCCTCGGGGGGAGGTAAATAGATCAATAAGTGCGACAACAAATTTGCACTTTATGTGGTTTTATCGATTTTGTTTAATGACAAAAAGAAATATTTTTGATTTAGAAATTTATTGAAATAAAATAATGTTTACTATTTTTTTATTGTTAAAGGGGTGAAGATTTCAGACCAGACTATAAAAACATCGACTGTGTTGGAAGTGTAAAATTGTCCAGCTTTGGCACTATCAGCAGCAACAACACAAGCGGTAGCCGACGAAATTTAACCAGGCTTGCTTTTATCACTAAACACAATTCTGGCAGCCGTTGTTCTAGACAAGTAAGTAAGATTAAAAGATTACCTAGGTCCACGCTTCGAAAAAATAGAATAAGTCTTTAGCAATAATATCTGGCTGCCATAATCCGAGGACAACGGTCTTTTTTTGGGGGGGGGTCGAACCAATGGATGCCTCAAATAAATGCTTTGCCACAGGAAACAGGTCGGATCGAGGGTTTTACAAATCAACCGTTTTCCGAAGATCTGATCAGTTCTGATTCTAGAGAGTAATTAAACCATTATAAACTTAGAGTAACCGGGTTTAAATAGGTTACTGGGTTTTCCACTTTGATTGTTGTTTAACGACCATGACCAACAAAATGAAACGAAAGATAAACATAGAACACACAACACTACACTGAAAACTAGAGCTGTAGTATTACGAACCCTACAAAAACAAGTGTGAGTTCAGGTGCTCCGGAAGGGTAAGCAACTCCTGCTCCACTAGTGGCACCCGTCGTGTTACTCAGTAGACAAAACCGGTATATAGTTGCAATCGAAGTAAGTCACACCTGGTATAGGAACAGATTTGTAATCACGACAGTGGGAAGATATCCATTGTCATTTGTGAAATGTATATTTCGTAGGCCATTGGCATTAGAATTTATAAATCCGGCCTAACCAACGGACGCCCCTTTAGGGGTGTTCTACTTGTTGGTGGAGAAACCGAGCAACGTCAAATTGCTTATGGAGCGTCGTTGTTGAAATCAGATGTTTAAGTCCTCGAGACCCTGAGTGAAGCTGGTCAAGTAGATTATTCAGGTTATTCGATCTCCACCAAAAGGTAGTAACCCAAAATTAATTTGGCGCCTCACAGCACATTAAGACTCTTTTTTGCAGCTGCTAGTAAAGAGTGGTTCATAAGCAGTCAAATGCATAAATTTAGCATCCTGTGGCAAAATAAAAATCATTGCCTGCCATTTACCCTGTCCCTAAAATTTGTCTAAAACATGACCTGTTAGATAGAAAGCAACAACCTTATAACCAACAATCAGTCGTACATTTAAAGAGAAAGGTAGATTGATTGATTGATGATTAACTTCAGTCATATTCCGGACGAGAACAAGAAAAATACTATAAATCAATATGTAGACTGTGAGGAGGGGACCGGAAAGCATCTTATTCATGAAGAAAGATATTATCATGTTCTTTTAACATATACATAGTTTCTGATGAAATGTGTTAAAATACAGTTGTGGGTATTTTATCATGTTCATTCTAGAGATGAATAAGATTTCGGACAAGTCCATTCCTTTGAACAATTCCATGAATAGCAACGGGAAAGCTACACGCAGCTTTAGTGGCGTTGGGAAAAACGGAGGAATTGTGTAAACAGTTCAAAACTCTTATAAACAACTATACATTTTAGAGGTAGCATTCTCTGTAAGATTGAGGTAATGAGTGAATCATGACCAAAACACACCAAACTGATTGATTGATTGATTGTTGTTTAACGTCCAGTGGCAAATACTTCATGCATATTCAGGACAAGAACAAGTTCAACAATTATCAATAGCGAAAAGGGGTCGGTTTTTGACTGCCACTGGAAAAAGGGAGTGATGGGTAGGGACGAAAAATTTTGCCTTTTGTAGCGGCATAAACCTACTCTTTTTCGATATCTAAAAAGAATCAACGATCATTTCTGCAAATTAAATTAGGATTCGAATCGAAGCAAAAAAAAAAAACCTGTCACAGCATATATGCAAAAATAGCATAAAAATCTTAAACGTGTACAACAGAAAGAAAGCAATTGACCCTTTTCAGACATGAACTAGGCAAAATAGTTAGTAAAGAGAGCGGTCATGTTGCAAAGACAAAGACCCACCATCGAAAGTAATTTAGTTCTCAAGATCTTCCATATTGTATTCCAACCACGACTATAGAGTCATATCCAAAAGTATTCATCTTCGAGGTCTGTTGTTTCTGTATCAACTTGGTTCTTTTCGAAAACTACAAAAGGGATCTTTTATGTGCAAGGAGCGTGGCACTCTCCAAACACGTCACCCACTATGGTCCACGGCCAGGCTTTCTGTATTATAACCTGGCA
>JAULBM010037568.1:0-10884 GCA_032357055.1 Geukensia granosissima
GACACTTATGGAGCTTTGGAATCCAGTAAAGTAAAGGAAGATCGAATTCCTCCTTTTTAGTTGAAATTCCAAAAAAAGACAAAACTGACCGATGATTGTCAAGGATTTCCTCTTTGGTAAGTGTCGTTGGGGTATATGTGGGGTTGCAATATATATTGCAGAAAAAGCAATGCGTTCGTGCGACATTCTATTTGAAAACGTTTCAGATGATTCGCATTATTGGAAAACGTATTTGTCATACGTATTCGGTACTGCGATTTCTAAATTTTCTAAACGAATTGTTTATGTCGACAAATGTATGTGTCTATATTTTCCGAAATGTATTCGAAACGCTCTTGTGTACGCATTTTTTTTAAATCCCAGCAACACTCGCTCAAAATAATAAAATGCATCTAGCCTTTTACATGTTATTCCCTCTTTCATAGCAAGTTCTTTGGGTGGATGTTAATTACATTCACTGAGATACGTTTCGTGCGACAAATTCGAATTCTTATTAATGAGAAGCTACGGAGAGTTTGAGTTTATATTGTCATTACTTTTCCATAGCTTTCAGGCTAGTACCAGTTGCTTTTCATGGTTGCGAGTAGCACCGTTTATTACAGTTTCTTAATAATGTTGTTGAACAATATTCTCACGGTTAAATCTGATAATGTTTTTGTTAAATCTGATAATGTTTTGGTTAAATCTGATATTGTGTTTTATATGTTGGCGCCTCATACTTTGTACAATATGGAAGTATATAATTACAAGATATCTATGAAAAATGTTGATTAGAATGCTGAAGTTCATTTTTTGAAAATCCACGCATTGGTATATAGTTTTATCAGTTGGCTGAAATATTACATAAAAAGTCCTAATTTCAACGATCAGGTTTAAGCTTTGATGAGCGGTAACCCCCCATTTTTTTGGCACCGATTAAATGTTCTAACATAAAGTTGAATATCAAGGAATTTGAAATTATTTCATAATAAGACATAAATAGCCTCAAGTCACCTTAAGGAGAAAAACTAAACATATCTAAAAATGTTTCTGAAAATTTACGTTTGCATAATCAGATTTACTTTCTGATGAAATTTTGAGACTTTTATCCAATTTTACTTTTGATTACTAGCAGTACTATGGTACTTTGTTTAATATTAGGGCTAAAACTATATACCCACTGGCAATTTCTGGACATATTATTCATATAGTATATAAAACTGTTAAATGAGTTCAGAACATTTCTACTTCTTTTTGAACACGGCGTACATTACCCACCTAAAATGATAAAAATTGAGAAAATCGTTTGATATTTTTTACGAAAACGAAATTTTCTAGCCTCACTTTGCTTTGTATCACTTTTTACTTCTAACTGTGCCCCCAACCCGAAACGGAGAATTTGCCCATAATTGTTATAATATGCATTCTACAGGGTATATCGTTTTAACTTTTATTCAATAATGGTCGTTCAAATGGGCAAATTTCCCCCTCTTAAATAACTATATGGTATGGTAGAAGGCCTTGGCGAGGTAAAAATTGCCATCAAATTTAATTTAAAATCATAATTGTTGTATTTATATTAGATTTACATTGATAGTCTTTATGACAAATCATAAAGCATTCCCAATGCGTTCTGTTTCATTGATTTTTTAGATATGAACCCTCAGAGGGTCAAGATCTTGGAGGTCAGTTATGAATAATACGTTCAGAAATTGCCAGTGGTTATGTAGCTTTAGCCCTAATATTAATCAAAATACCCTAGAACTGCTAGTTGTGGCCTTTTCTCAACTAAATTGAGAGATAGTTACACGTAGATGTGAGTGCGAACTCTGTTTCTCAATAAATTCCCATAACTAAAATTGAAAAAGTATAAAATAGCTGTAATTAATTATATTTTTTTTGTATCTAATAATGTTTATTAAAAGAAAATTCAGCAGAACTCGAGTTAAATTGGTCATACATCAGTCACGTGGTACATGGAAATTGCTTTAAATATGAAATTGTAAGAAATTTGATACTATTTACTTTTGATACAATTTCTGATACTATTTTGTCGATATTAATATAGATCGCACAAAAATATATCAACCAAACTTTGCACAGTTAAAGATCTTTTAAGTACAATAGTTTGCCTAGAATATCTTCGTGATGTTTTGGTGATATCATATTTATTTTGTACAAGACACCTTCAAAAATTTAGTATTTGTTCAGAAAATGTTGCATTCCTGTCGAAATAGTCAAATATAACCTATAGTCTTGTCGAAATGACGAAAAGTATATAACAATAAGAAATGAATTATTAAAAGACGGTTATAAAACAACATGTTCACAACGAATTATTAATATGTCACAAAATCTAAAATTTAGGCCAAATATGGGGCTTAACGTACCTACTCCTTTACCGTCAGAATATGCATAGACAGACGGGATAAATAGTCAAACGCTTAACAGAGAACTTCCGGTTGTGAGGCCTCCAATTTTTATTGGATAATCCGGTCCATCAGTGCTCGGTGATTCGTCAATCACCAGGAATTTTAAATTCAGTTTGTGAATCCTTTCTTGTTTACGGATAAATTACCTAAATTAGTGTCCACTTTCAATTACGTAAAAGATTATATCAAAGGTCAATTGGGAAATGAAAAGCTTTAAATAGATTAGCATAAATCTTCTCGGTAATCTATCGATCGCACGTAAAAAGTAAAGTGAATTATGAACAAAACATATTCATTTCATACTTATACGATAATTCAGATTTTCTAAATGTTTTGACCCATTGTGTCATGTGTGTTGCAAAGTACGAGATTCTGGGTGATGAAGTTTATACAGAATTGTTATTTGAACAGATTATATAACTATATTATTTCCTCACAGAGAAACTTGACTATCATAATCGCTTCTTCCGGTACGTAAAATGAATGTTTCCCCGATTAAAGCCCCGTTAATTTAAATCACGCTAAGAAATATTTATAAATGATGTGCATAAAAAGCAAAATAAATGGGATCTCAGTGACAGCCCTTTTAGTGCGATGTTTTTGTTAGAAACGAGAAAATAGCGGAAGTCAGACAAAAAAGGAAAAAAAGAGATGGGCATGACAATTTCGAGAACATGAACAAAACATATATTGCATTAAAAGAACAATTAAATGTTTCGAGTGCATACTCGGATTTTCCTTTAAAGCATAGTTTAGTAAACTTGTGATTCGCTGATTAATAATATTGTAACATGAGTTGATATGACTTAAAGCAAACAAACTGGATAAAGGTATTAAAGTTAAAGGAAGAAATTCAGATAGGTCAATTTTACCTTCACCCACAATTGGTGCTGTTATGACATTATTTGGTTAATTTAACGTTTGTCTCTTTATATTATTCGGCAAATATTTAAGGCAATTTTAGGACGAGTACATGTAAATTTAACAAATACATATAATTTTCAAAAGTTCGGAATAGGACAAAAAGCCAACTGCTTTTGATTGTCATCAGAAAATGGATGGGTTAATTACGAACGGAGAATACAGCCATTTTTTTAGATATACGAATGGGGTCATTTACGTGTAAGGAATATGTTATTCTCAAAACAGGTTACAAACTATGGTCTACAGACAGACTTTCAGCATTACAGCCCGGCATCCCTTTACGAGAGAAATTCCCATATCCATCACCTAGAAAAACAAGCTTGGTCAGCTCTGTAAGTCAAGCCTCGGATACTGTTTCAGTGCCTTGATATGATTGTCCATGAGATACCATCTAAAACGAATAAATCACAAATATCTACAGGTCGCCCTAATATCTTCTATAATGGACACATTAACGCTGTAAAAAGCCCAAAAATAGAAGGTGATGATATTCAGATGTAATAAATATTGGCCAAATAAGTATACAATGTAAAACAAGTAACACTCAGGTATTAATATAACGACATCCACTGGATTACAGGTTCCTAACTTTATATAATCATGCTGAACATGTATCTGATTTGCTACTCATTCACATGCGTATTACACGCATGTGAAACACATGTGTCACATATGCGGGGTATTTTTGCTAGTGTATATATAAGAAGTTGTTCAAAACTTCTGCGCTTCAGCATTTTCGAGCGTCTGTTAACTATGCTTTTGTGAACTGTGTTTTCCTCGCTACCAGATATATTCAGAAATAATTCATCAATTTACAAGCTTTGCTGTAACCGTAACCACAACTAAAAATAAACAACGAGGACTAGCAGAAATTGCTAAATTTATAAAAAAAAAACTTAGCATGATCTAAATTTGATAAATCGTTAACATTAACGTGTGCTCTGTTGGAATTTGGAAGCAATGCCTGTTTCTAAAAGTAGTTTGGAGAATTGCTGCGTTTAAAGCCTGGTAGACAAGATAATTATAATTAAAGTTTCAAATTAAATGAGCAAAATAAATATCAACAAAAAGGTGAGAAATAACAAAATTTCAGAAAAATCTACCTTGCCAATTTATCTCAGTTTAGGGAAATGTGTGTCAAAACTTCCAAATGACTCGATTTTAAATTCTATAAATTATCTCCTTTTGAAAATATTTTTATAGAATTAATACTTCCCTTTAAAAATCCTGACTTTTCTTTATTTTAGTTATTCAAGTTACCAATTCAGAATAAAATCATTTGAAATCCACAAATTTAGAGCTATTTAATGAAGGGAATATATTTTCATACTAAGATTGTCGTTATTCTTTTGATTTAAGAAAAAACCAAGGTGATAAAATCATATCAAAAAGAACACTTTAAATAAAGAGTTGTCTCCCCATATCCCAGTTCTACTACCTTAATTGACATTGATTTTGAAATACTTGTTTAATTATAGTAAATTTTGATTTTCATAAATGATCTAATGAATTAAAAACCACACCAACATCTTAAATAACATAACACTACAAATTGTTATTTGCTGTCATTTCTTAATGATATTTAATAATAACAATGTTAAATATCGCCATTTTCTTGAATAGTACCAAGTGATGGTTGAAATGTTGAAGCGATGTCGCTTTGTGACAAAAACGTGGCCACGGTTGAACCAGTGCTTATATGAGGCTCGCTAGGATACAAAACTTTTTTCTTGTTCGCTCTGGAATCCGGATGTACGCAAGTTGCTCTTTCTAGAATTAAAAGACATTACACATAGTGATATTGATAGTATCATCGGTGATATTGTCTTTCATTTTTCACAAATGCGGCTTAAAATTCGGTAGGCGTCATAGTCTTCACCTCAATTTTATTCAACAAGTTTTGAATTGCTTACATTCTATGTGAACTGTTTGTCAGTGTATCATAATAAGTTATAATTTATCTTTTTTATCCATATCTAAAATTGATAGTTTCATTCATAATAATGTTTAAGGTTTATTAACTGTACATGTACTACGCTGTAAGTTAAACTTTTGTTATCGTTATCATAAACAAATATTTGGTTTTGGTAATATATAATTCACGGACTGTTTTTTTGTCAGATATAACTGATATTATTGTCTTCAACTTACTTCTTTTTCTTTTGCTATTTGCCTCGCCACGAAAGAATGCGATATTACTGCGTCCACAGGAAGATGTAGCGTCGTCGTTTACAGGAGACGACATTGTATTACTTCTGGTATCTTTATATACTCTGCCTAAGTCATCATCGTACATAGGTATCTGATCTGTTCTGGATCCATGCGTTGTATAACGATCATGCCTAGCTTTGGATGGACAATCCCAAGCTTCACAACTATGTCTGTATCTAGTTCTTCGGTGTCCTCTTCTCTCGTGATTTATTTTGTTAGGATATTCCACTTTACGACCACATTCAAAACACTCACTTATTGTCACTCCCATCTGACCATATCCACTGTAATTGAGGCAAAGTTGATTTGTATGACTGACTGCGGTTTAGCCTCTTCAAATTCTTATTTATACAATAATATTGTGGTTTTCGTGTAATATGCCAAAATATGTTACACGGATTGTTATTATTACTCTGAATGTTTACTTCATTGTCAATCAAAGTAAGAAAATACCGCCCATTAGTTACCACATGATCCACAGCATATTTCGTGGATAAGCGTTTAATATGCATTCGCATATTAATCTTTGTAAAAAATATGTAAAAATAGTAGAATTGAAATTCTAATGAAAGATTCTTACATGAAGAGTAATAATTGGGAATTTAATTTTATTGTAATTGCTATGCGACGTTTATTCCATGTGTAAAAATTTTTTTGCACGCTCTGACCTTATATTGTTTCGAATCGGAACAAATTGCCCCAGAGAACACTGCTACAATTCAAATTACATATCTACTCCCGGGGGTGCTTTGGACTTCCTACATGTGATTAGATAGAGAACAGGTAGCATTTTTCAACTTTTATATTGAAATATGTGATATAAGGCCAAAAAGAGGGTAATAATTAAAATCAGCGAAAACAAAAACACAAAGCCAAATATAAATTAACAACTTCTTGGCCAAAACCACAGGCACTTGCATATATTATGCTAGTTTTTACTATCCATGTCCAAACACAACGAAAGGTCCCAAACGCGGTTTTTACAGTCATCATGGTTTACCCTCGAAAAACGTATTTTTCCTTCCTTTTCTCGTAAAATATAATTTTGCTTTGTAATGGTTTATTACAGCGCTACATTTGCTTTCAATCAACTGCGTTAGAGCTATTCGTTAATCCCACACAATACATAAAACAAGAATTTCACAGTCATCAAAGCAAATATATATACCATGTTAACATAACCCATTCATCAGTTCATGCTCAAATTACAACACCTTAATGTATAGTATCCTCTTTTGTTTGTCGAAAAACAATGATCGTTTTGTAGAAATTAAAAAGCACCCTCCCATCAAAATTTTACGAACAAATAAATAGCTTTTTATTATAAATTTGAAAAGTTTAAATTTTTAACAGGTTTTGCAATTAGACAATTGTTTAGATATATATATTATCCTTTTTGCTAAAATGTATTTAGAATATCTAATATGTTGTGTTTATTTGTTTGTTTGATTGGGGTTTAACGCCACTTTCAACAATATTTTAGTCATATCGCAGCGGTCAGTTTTACTGGTGGAGGAAGCCGGAGTGCTCGGAGAGAACCACGACCTTAGATACCTTATCACTTGCGATGCGAATTAAACTCAACCCGTTTTTGTTTGGTACAAAGTTAGGCGAGAACTTGCGCTGTATAGGGGATAGTGCTCATTTATACTTCATCACGCGATTGTCGCGCGACATCGCGCGACTAACGCGCGATGTCGCGGTAGGCCCCTTAGTAGTGGCGTTTTCATATTCACGGTCAATGCATTTACGCGGCGATGACACAAAAACCCAAATTTAAAAAAAAAAAAAAGAAGAAACCTTTTAAAATTGTCGCGTGATCTGTGTCGTTGTAGCCTATCACCTCTAAACTGGTTGTATACCAAACAAATGATTGCAATCAACCCATGAAACAATATTCTACAGGCAAATGATAATGCATATGAAATTTACCACCTGAACCGATGCCCGCAAGTACAAACAAATGTTGCCCAACCCCATTCACAGTTCCTCGGGACGGGATCATATTTCTGTAAGCACTTTCTACACTTAGCAACCTACAAAACAAAATAATATAAATGGATAGAGACGAAAAGCTGTATTAAATTTTTAAATGGAAAAAATATAGATTATTAATACCAATTTCCATAAAAACCGAGGTATCAAAGCAAAATAATAATAGTTAAAATATGCATACATTAAAATTACAAGTACATTTTAGTAGTAGAAAAGCCTCATATGCATTATAGTTTAGCAGAAATCTATAATTATGGTCTCAATGTAAAATCCATATCAGCTCATGTATCACCCCTTAAAGCAATACTAATCCCAATGAATATTTTCCGTATTAAACATGCAGATAATAACTTATCGTTATTCAATATGTGGTAAAAAGATATAATCACATATTAAATAGGTGATCTACTGGGATCTAGGATAGTAGGATCTATAGGCATTGGCAAGGTATACAAAGGCATAAGTCGTTGATACTACATATACACGCATGTTAATACACAATTCTAAAACTATCGTCATGGCAATTTTTATTAGGTACCCATTCTACGCAGAGGTACGTCATTTTTCCATAAATTTTAAGAAGGTGGTACAGGGCTGTTTTTTTTTATTTCTCGTAGATCCGTGCGCGGGACCCCCTGTATCACCCTGATATTTGCAGGCCAGAAATTTTTTTCGGCCGCCTCGCGGGCCAGAATATTTGTTTCGTGTATAACTAATGTAAGAAAGGTTTTTTGACCAAAATCAGTCGGAATATTTGTTCTAAAACATCTCAGGCACTCCCAAGAATATCAAATGGCAAGTGCCTTACTTTCAGGATGAATGCAGTGTGCTTTTTAAAATCTCCCATTTTTATTTTTATATAGAGAGGCAAATCTATGTCACTTTCTTTAGGAAAACCACAATACTGACACCCACATTTATATAGATAATACATACTTGCTTTCGTATTGGAACATGGTACCACCAGAAATGGTCACAAGGCTCACATGCAAATAATCGAACGGTGTCACAAACACCATCATGTACAGAGTTCAATACGTCGGGGTCTGATTTTAAAGCAGTTATTGTGTCCTTCGCAAAAAAATATTTCTTCTTGTTAATGTTAACAAAATAACAAGTGTGAACATAAGTATTTCTCTTTATAGATGGTCCATGCAAGTACGAACTAGATAAGTTATACTGAGAGGCAAATAAAACATATTTTCTACTATTTCATAGTTAATGGCATTCAACTTTTGTCTTGAGTTGATCATTAGTTCAATAACGCAAATTAATTTAAATAAGCTTCGAGACTGAAAATAAACAGCCATGAAAATGAAGTCAAGGCAATATTATACAGTCGCAGGACGCGATTTTTTTCGGTGTATACATATATACCAATTACCATTTGCAACTATATACATATGTCGTACCGACTTTTTGCTTCTGTCTGATGACTTAGCCTGGCGAAGAAACAAAGAGTAGTTCTGTTTAGAACACTAGTTGTTTATTCGGTAATTTCGAATTCCCAACTGACGGTCCAAATCCCAAACTTTCCCATTGCAGGCGTTGTAACGTGATTTCGCCAATCAAATTTTCTGGTTAATCAAGTTACCACGCTTATTTTAAAACACATTTAAATGACATGGGTCAACTCTCCCTTTGCCACAATAAAGCTTTATCCCAAAGCTTATCTGAAACATCATAAAACACGTCTTTATGAAGTACACCGATAGTAAAGTTTTGAATTTACTAAATTCATAATTTTAATAAAACACCTATAAAAACTCGCGTCCTGCGCATGTGTCCGTATCTTATCTATATTACTAAATTAACCGAGTCGAAATTTGGTGTCGTTCCTATTTATTCATTATTCACCGGACGTCATTTTATTTACACCATCAATATACAGTTGTACCTGAAGTTTAACAAGACAGAATATAATTATCGTCTTCGGGGGATTTCGGGAGAAAATGGGGGAAAACTCGACTCGGATTGACTAACCGTTTCCTGGCCCGATTCTAAACTTAAAATTAACTGATTTAGAGCGCCAAAAGAAAATTATTTAAAATAGCCATTTGACCTTCAGGGCAGCTTTAAATCCAAAGGCATATTGTTTCCGTCATCGGACGGATTTTTAAGTCAGACAACATATCCGGTCCATAATTTGCAAAAATGAGATCTACATTTATATTTTTGGATTTCATGATTCATTTTATCATGGCGCAAAGTATTATACCAAAAATGTTTTGGGTACATGATATTTTATTTTTATGCTCCCACTAACAATCAGTTTTACTCTGTGGACAAGATGTACATACATGGAAATTAATTTAGTCTTAGAGCACGGACCATTTGATTTTCGGGGGAGGGGCAGAAAAAATTCTGACCCTGATTTTTGTAAAAAAAAGTATTCAGTAGAACAATACCAAAATTTTTTTTATTATAATATGTAAAGTCACAATTTCACGCTTTAAAATAAAGTTCATATACAATCTCTACAATGAAATAATATTAAATACACCAAGTCTCGCAATTCACAATTACAAAAGTTTTACTTTCCAACTAACAATTCCCTGTAATATCTGTCTCATGATATTCAACCCCTTTAAACCAAGTTACCCCCTTGCACGGGTTATTATCAACAATTTCTCACTATCCAGCAGCGGGCGACTTGCCTAGTATCTATAAATAATGTAAAGTTGATGAAAATAAATCAAAAATGTTTGTAACTATTCACTTTAAAATGTGGCACAACATGTTGTTTCTTTATTTTTGTCTCGCCTGCGACGAAGTCCCGAAAGGGAGATATAGGTGTTACTTTCCGGCGGCGGCGTTAGTTTTTTGATATATCTCTAAAAGTATTAATGATAGGATGTCCAAAGTTAGTGTGCTTACAGCTCGTGATATGAAATTATCGACAAACCACATGACATTGGTCATTGACCTACTTTGCATGGTTCAATGACTCTTAAACCCCCAGCGTCAAGTTTTCATGCTTAGGTCAGTTTCCCAGTAACTATATAAGATAGGTCAGCAATATTGGATATGTTTATGCATCATTAGGAGTACATGTCAGTCTGACATATGGCTTTTGTCCTTGACCTAATTTTCATGGTCCATGGACTTAGTCAAGTTTTCATGCTAGGATCCATTTCTCTGTAACTATACATGACTGGTCAACAATATTGGGTATGCATTTGCATCATAAGGAGTAAATGTCAGTCTGGCATATGTCTTTTGTCCTTGACCTCAATTTCACGGTCCATTGACTAGGGTCAAGTTTCCATGCTTAGGTCTATTTCTCATTTACTATTAGTGGTAGGTCAACAATATTGGGTGTGCTTATTGATTATTAGGAGTA
>JAULBM010037579.1:0-10884 GCA_032357055.1 Geukensia granosissima
TTACTTTTATGAGAAATTTTCAAATTTTCTTAGCTAGTTTTGCTAATATCCGACACGTTGACACATTTTTGTCCAAATTTATCTTTGCAATAAAGCAAATTTTGCAATTATCTGCTTTGCGATTAACCGACAGATTTAACGTTAATTAAATGGGAAACCGATTGGTGTTTGAACTTCGTTTGCAATAAAACAAATTTTGCAATTAACTGGTTTGCGATTAAATGGAATCGACTGTACCACATTGCTAGCTTAAGTGCAGAAAAATCAAGTCTGTTCATATAAAATGAGCAAACTTTATAAAGAACCTTATAAAGATGCTTCCTGTCAAGGAAGAGGAGTTAATTAAAATGTCTAAGTTTACAGACGGTCGGACGCTGGACACCTTTGGCCAGGTGAGCTAAAAAGATATCAACATATTTATGAAAGATCTTACCTGAGGATATCTAGAATTTCTTGGCCAGCTGTCTATAGCTACAACTATCCTCTGACTAGCCAGGTCTTGTGCTTGTCTAGTTTCTATCCTTATCCTTGGAATTCTTTTCTCAGCAGGTGTAAATATATGTCTTGTACTCTGTAATGAAAAGCCATTAACTTCAAAAAATTGAAATTTTCTGTAGCATTGATGTCCCTCTCACTAAACCCCAAATAAAAACATTTTTTCAAACTCACGGCCTTTCTGTAGTTTCCTATAAAAAAAACTCCATACCCATCATTTTCACATCAAAATTTTAAGTGCTAGAACTACTGGAAAACATGATACAAACATAGAGAAAATGTGTCCATGGACACACATTCCCCCACTCCAGATAACAGGAAGTAAACATATGATGGACCTGAAAAAGGGAGACACAGTACAACTCACTCAAATCAATTCAACATATACAAGCTGAGAATTCTTTGATGAAAACTGACCTGTACAGAGAAATGGACAAAAGTAAAACTTAATGAACCCATCATTTATAGGCAGGGGCATATATGAAGGGAAAAACCCTTACAAAATCTTTCAATCTTTAACAAGTTTATAAAATAGAAAGTTAAACTGTAAATTCTACAATACAGATTTTTCTAATGTATATAATACCTGTGGAACACAAGTTTGGACACACAAATAATTAAGTCTCAGACTAGCAAATAAAGGACTAATGACTGACCTGATAATCAGATCAATAAAAAATTATCATAGAAAATTGTATATTTAATTATCATTCCAATGACCTGTCATGTGTAGCTGCTGAGAAAAGAATATTAGCACAAAGTATGTTCAAAAATGAAAAAATGAAGTCAAGGACATATGAAAAATGACAGACCGACGTATAGACATTCAGGTAAATTGGCTCACCAAATAACAGTTGATCCATAGTGTGTGGTTTCTGAAAAAAAAACTTATCCCAAAAACAACCTTAGTCACTGGACCATGAAAATGAGGTCAAGGTCAAATGACATTCATACCACAAACTGTATCTACAGACAAAATATTGCAGATCTAGGTACAGCAGTTGTTGAGAAATTTATTAGTTTTGATTGTATTTGTTGCTGGTTTTCAGTATCGACCTCAAGTGTTAAATTATTTTCAACAGATTTTTGCATAGTGTGTTTTGTCACACCACTGTCCCAAGTTAGGGGGAGGGTCGAGAGCTGACCAACTGCTTTTACCCACCACATACTCATGTGCCTGTCCCAAGCCTGGAACCTGTAGTCCAGTGGTTGTTGTTGTTTAATAAGTCTTTTATTGTTATTTTGTTCACCTTTTTTTTATAAATAGTTTCACATTTTGTATTTTGGGGGCCTTTTACAGCTTCCATTATGGCATGGACTCTGGTTCATTATTTAAATATGTAGTGGGACCTGTAGATGTTTAAATTTAATGTCGTGTGTTGGATGGCTTTCTTGTGGACAATCATGTCACATCGCCTCTTCATATTAAATGTAAAAATGAACTATTATTGACTAAAATGGTGGATCAAGCTAAGTGAAACTGTAATTGAGAAATTGAAATTAAGGAAGAAAACTTTAAAAAATATTTTGTTATAATGTTATGAAGTCACTGAATTAAAAGCTCAGTGTAACATTTGAATTATACAATGTACAATAAAATAAAAGTAACTTCCTGAGGTGACATATTAATTTCTGGAACATACTCTAACATTATTTAATTTTCATATTAAATTCAGAAAACCAACCTCTTTTAAAGCTGAAGGTTGTAAAATACCACAGTACTGTCGCCAGTTTCTCTTTATAATACCCACAATCCTCCCTGTTGGTTGTCGCAGATCTTTTGGAACTTTGTTTTTCTTCATCTGATTTTCCTAAAATTTAATTATTTATATCTTACTGCATTTTTACATTTACAATTCCTAAAATGCTAAGTGAAAATTTTAGAAGAAATTATTAGCAGACCGATTTCAAAATAGATTTGACATTGTTTTAACAAATAATAACTATCCCCTCATCTATTCACTGACATCAATACAGATGGTTAAATAAAAGATGGATATCCATGAAATTCTAAATCAAAGTAACATATGACTAATGAAGAACCACAGTGGCACACAAGCGTGGACATAAAAATGTCTCACCGGTAAATTGACTTTTAAACTTACATTGTGGACTGACACAAAAAAGTTGACCTAATAATCAGGTCAAAAACAGATATTCAGCCTTTTATCATACAAATTATGTCATGATGATTTAACATGTCAAATCTGTTGACTTTTCATGTGTAGCTGCTGAGAATAACAAGTGTGGACACAATAATGTCTGACCTGAATATGCAGCTTTGGCCCTATAAACATTTGGATATAATAATTTTCTAATCTAAAAATTCAGCAAGTAATACCAACAGGACATTTAAATAAAACAAATCAATAATCAGAAATTGAAAACATGATAAAGAAGGTGAGTTATTGATGATCAGTTATGAAACTTGACTAAAGTCCATGAACCATGAAACGAGGTAAAGGACAAAAAAAATGTACTCCTAACAACCAATTAGCACATCCATTACTGTTCAACTACCACTTACAGTTACTGAGAATCAGACCTAAGCATAAAAATTTGACCTTCGTCAATGGACCATGAAAATGTGATCAATGACTTTGATATGTGGTAGACTGACATGTACTCTTAATAATCAATAAGGACACCAAATATTGTTGATCTATTACTTATAACAAGTGAGAAATAGACTAAAGCATGAAAACTTGACCCTAGTCAATGGACCGTGAAATTGAGGTCAAGGACAAAAGCCAAGTGGCAGACGACATGTACTCCTAATGATCAATAAGCACATCCAATATTGCTGACCTACCAATTATATAATGAGAAATAGGCCTAAGTATGAAAACTTGACCCTAATCAATGGACTGTGAAAATGAGGTCAAGGACAAAAGACATGTGGCAGACTGACATGTACTTCTAATGGTGAATATGCATACCCAATATTTTTAACCTGCCATGTATAGTTACTGAGAAATGACTCCTAGAAACAATGGACCATGAAATAAGGTCAAGGGCATAAGACATATGTCAGACTGACATGTACTCCTAATGATGCATAAGCATACCCAATATTATTGATCTGCCATGTATAGTTACTGAGAAATGGATCAAAGCACAAAAACTTGACGCTGAGTGTGTTAAAGTCACTGAACAATGCAAATTAGGTCAAGGACAAAGGTCATATAAATAATCAACAATTTCATAACATGAACTATATGTACACCAAATCTGTTCCTCTTAGGTTTTATAGTTGCAAATATACAGAGGTTTCAAAATAACTAACGCCGCCGCTGCCGGAAAGTAACACCTATGTCTCGTGGGCCAGAAAAAATAGTTCCGTGTTTTCCTAATTGCCAAATTGCTATGAATTTTTGCATAATTACACTCTAGTGAAGTTCTATTCTAGTAAAAAACTAAAACATATCCTGATTCAACTAAACTGACACCAAGTTAAAATTTTTGTCCAACACTATGGCTGAGCTTAGAATTGCCCAGCAGTTTTTTCTGCTATATTTGGAGCCAGTAGAATATTACCTTAGCTAGTTCCCTTGCTCTGTGATATGTATCACCTTGGTATTTAGGATAATCTCCGAGGGTTATGCCAACAAAGCTAGAAAACATAATCTTCATAGCAAAAGCCACTAGAGACATGATTACATACATGACTGGTGACAAAAATGGTTTTCATCATTTTGGCAAAAAGTATATTTTCTGAATTAACTTATTACAGACTGTCAATGACTTCATTTCTATTTTGAATAATACGGAATGTCAAAAAGTAATTTTGATTATGTATAAAAGTATATTTCACTTAAGTGAGAGTCTCAGTTTTTATTAATCATTGCTATAACAGGTAAAAGTATAGAAAAGTTTATTAAAATGTCATCAAGACTATAAGATGGTTCAAGATAATAAAACTGTCAGAGTCTTCTCTTATATTTTCTTTGGTGGGAGAAGATTCAACTCCAAAAAATAAATTGAGATTGGCATTTCAAAAAGAACTTAGTTAATGCATTGTATGAATTATATCACTTGATGAATCTTGAGCAAAAATTATTATAATGGGCAAGTACAGCAATTACAGATTTTCCACATGAGTGGAGAAAAAAGAACATGCACAGGAAATCTGAAATTTTCAAAAATTTTTCTCACAGTAATATTTTATATGTATTTGTTTAATAAATCTGGCTATTTCAACTCAGATAGAAATTTTGAGACTCAGTTATGTGAAACATACTGTATAACATTGAGAACCATAAAAATCAAATAAAATAAAATATACTAGAATCTATTGTACTTTTACAAAAATAAAAATGATAATATCTTCTCCATAAGGCCACATCAAGTAAATATGTTGATTCTCATCCACCCAAACCTAAAATTATTGGGAGGGTGGACAGTGTTGTAAGTTATGATTGGCCAACCATTGGAACATAATTACCTACACAATTTATGATGTCCATGAAAATAGTACTTTTCCTTATCAAACCATTGACAGTGTAATTTTTTCCTTTTTATTTTATGCAGCTTGTGCAAATATTTGTTTTCAAATATAAAATGAAGGTTTGAATTAAATGTTTGAAATAGTTCTAAAGCACCCACAGGTAAAAGTGGTAACTGGGCAAGTGAAAAAGGGTTAAACGTAAGATTGTTTTCAGGGAAATGAAACATATCTGCAACCTTGGGAGACATTTTTGTCAATCTCTTGAGTTAGGAATGATAAAAATACAATATATATAATTATTATAATAATATCAAAATGAGGTTGATTTCTTTAAATTCAGTTTTATATTTGCAAATAATGAACTGCCAATTAATTGTGTTCTTGGGACATTGAATGATATGACATGCTCAGTAAAGGTTAAAAGCTGTCACATCGTGTGGGTGTATTTGATACCAGGAACTTTAAACTTATGTAAAGAATATTAATTTTGGGGAAAAAATTGCATTAAAAATGTTGGTTGGGCCCTTCAGAGATGGGGCTGGCAGGAATGAGAATCTACAATTTGACTTGATCTGGCATAAAGTAGTGGTGTGAACAATATAACTAAAGCATTATGAACCTTTCATTCTGCTTGATGTTAATTGTCTTGTTACACCAAAAGATCAATTTAACATATAAATCATTGTTGTCACCCTATAAATCCAGGCTGCATAAGTATTAAGTTAAAAGTTTCTTTAAAAAACACAATTTGTGATTTGTAGACCCAACACTGATACACATGATGATGTAAAATTAAATTTACATTATATTATTCAGGATATTATCTGTTTGCTGCACATATAAAAATTAAAATGTTTGAATAATACTGGTAAGCCAACAAAATATAATGCAGCAGATAGACCAGTTGAAATATCTAAAAAAGTAAAAGTTTTACACTGCAATTTTATTAAAAATACAAAGTTGTGCACAAAATGAATTGATGATAAAAATTATAAGTTCATTATCAGTAAATAGAAATTATCTCCTTTTTATTTTTGACCAGCAATTAAAAAAGTTATTGTCTTATAGTGAACAAATAATGTTAGACATCATGTCAAAAGTGTGGAGCCCACAAATCAACTGGTAAGAAATGCAATAGTATCAACATGAAATTGTTAGCATGAACATGTTACAACAACTTGTTTGTGTAACAAACCTTAGAAATATCCTTATGAACTTCATAAGGATCATTTTGATATTTTGGATATTGTCCAAGAGTTATTCCAAGATACCTGAAAATGTTATCATTAAAAATGTTTAAATATTGTTAATACATGATAATCAACTGAACTAACTGGAAGGTCTCAAAACTTGTTGAATAAAAATTTGCATTTAATGTAGAATTATTTAAAAAATTTTTAACTAGATACATGTAGTTCATTCATTTATTTTAACACTAATTGATTTATAATTCAAATAATATTTCATAAATTTAAGATTTCTAAAATGTCAATAAACAATTCACAATTATATACTGTTGGATATCTTACCCAAATCCAGTTCCTTTCTTTCCAGGATTTGTGAGAAAATTTTTACCAGACGATTTGAAAGGTTTACCAGGTCTTGACTGTGGACTAAAAGCTGATACTGGACCAGTCAGCGTACCATAATGACTACCCAGACCTGACCTGAAAAAGGTTGAAACAATCAATAAAAAATTATTATACTATTCAGTCACACTCCTATACACTTGTCATAAGAATTTGGTGTGTTTGGGCCTCTTGTTCAACGTTCTAACCAAAAGTAGAAATTTCCAAACTTTAACTGCACATGTATGTAGTTGGTGTAAAATCATATGTAAAATAATTTAATTTTTGATGCCCAAAAAGTAAAGTGTTTTTGTCAAGCCATAGTAGAGTGTCAATAATGGATTGACTTACAGACAGATAGGTATAACTACAACATGTGCAATAAATACATGAAAGAAAAGATATAGTGTAAATGTCAAGGAGACCGTATCAAATCTTACCAAGCAGATATCAAATGTTATAACTAAAATCTAACAATCTACACAAGGCCTTCAACAAGAATGGAATCCCACTCCTTGTGACAAGCTCTAACTTTATTTTTTTTAAACTTTACTTAACTTCTCGAAATGTGATAAGTTTTATGAAATATCTATCAATTGCTGACAGAGGATTAATTAATTTAATATGCAAAAGATTGAAGTTTTATATCCACTCACTTGGTTTGCGCTCAACAAGCTAATAAAAAAATCAAACAAATGATAAATCTCAAACATACATTTTCTTTTCCCCACTGCTTGGTAAAAAGGCACTTTTACTGATATTTTTCTGTGCTTCTCTGAGTCGATGTTGCCGCCGTATTTTGATAGGATCAGAATATGCTTCAGATTCAAATACACGACCAAATTTGTCCGTAAAATATCCTGCTTGTAGAGCCGATCTTTCTTTACTTCCTCCAGGAAGCATTTGTTTTCCTTTCTGTGCAGCATCATTGAATGCCACTGTAAAATAAATGAAAAAAGAGGTACAAATATAAAAGTGTACATGTACATTTAAAAAATGTGTTTGACAAATACTTTCTATCATTCATGTAAAACAATTTCATGAATCAGAAAGTTAAAATAAAACAAGTACATTCATTGTTGTGCATTTCATATTTCAAACTAATATTTTCTTACCAAGTTTTGACCATTAAGAAATCAATAACCAAATGTTTTAATTTCTTTGTCGAAGAAGTTTGGTTAAAAAAAATAGAAGCCTATTCCATTAATCTATGTAATACAAAAACCTTTATTATGAAATAGATTGACTGATTGTTGGTTGCTTAATGTCCAGTGGCAAATATTTCATGTGTATTCAGGACGAGAACAAGTTCAACAATTATGAATATTAAAAAAGGGTTGGGATGGGACACAACAGGGCAATGGTTTTTGACTGCCACTGGAAAAAGGGAGAGATCAGTAGGGACATAAAATTTAGCCTTTTGTAGCGGAGTAAACCTACTCTTTTTTGAAAACTTCAAAAGGGGTCTTTTACATGCAACCTGGCAACCCCCAATGAGAAGGCTTCCCCTATCCGCCACCTGGGGTTCGCGCTGGGTCAGCTCTGTGGGTCGAGCCCTGTAGACTGCCCGGTTGGTATTCACATTAAACATTGGAGTGACATGGAGTAATTGTTTGCATATTTTATTTTAAATGCGAAACAAATTGATGGGGGTTGTGGTCCAACTGAATATGGAAACATATGGAATGAAAATTAAGCAATTTGCAAAATCCCTTTCAAATCAAATTCCTCAATATTTGCATGGATTTTCATACAAGAAAATTTAGATGTATGTAAAATTTGGGGTAAATTTTTATATAAAAATTTGGAGTAAAGGAGCTAGACTATCAAAGATAATAAATATTTGTTTGTTTGTTTGTTTGAATGGGGTTTAACACCACTTTCAACAATATTTCAGTCATATAGCAGCGGTCAGTTTTACTGGTGGAGAAAGCCGGAGTACCCGGAGAGAACCACCGACCTTGGGCAGGTAACTGACAAACCTTATCATGTGCGATGTGAGTTTAACTCAACCTGCTTTTGTATGGTAAAAAGTCAGGCGAAAACTCACTCCGTATTGGTGATAGATTACAGTGATCTATACAGGTAAGTTTAAATCAACTACCTAGACCACTCTGCCACCCTGGCCCCCGATAAAACTTTAACAATTGGGAATGGAGAAGGTGGCCTTTAAAATCAAGTTACTGCTTAATAGAGGTGACCACAAAGTTAGACTGTATAAAATATTAAATTCTTTCTCCAAGCCCATAGTTTTTTGTGTACAAAATAATGACTTGTATGAATATCCCAACTGTACCTGTTTGATTTCAGCAATATAAATTATCAAAATGATAGATATGAAATATATTCTCTAATGTAATTACACATAAACTCCATTTGAAATAATTCAATTGTCTGCACTATTTACATGATTGAATCATATTTTATAGAAAACAGAATTAACAGAGGGCCCAGTAGAATACTTTTACACCATATGAACCACTGCCTGAGCTGGCTCCATGGTTCTAAACAAACAACAGTAATATGGCTGCTTAAAATTTTTGGCAGACAGTTGCTTTATTGTATTAATGTAAATATTTTATAAGTTCAACAAAATCTCATGGTTCCAAAAATCCTATAGAAACTCAAACTTTAGACTCTGTCAGATTTCAATTAAATATGACCAAGGGTTATCATTATTCTTTAAGGTATTCAACAGTTCTAAAATAATTAAGAGTTTTCCCTTTCAGAGAAGGAAAGTCCTTTATATATGGCTTCTGATTATCATTCTTTTTAAAATGAGTACTTAGAAAATTGATTTTGATTTGTACAAACAGACAGACAAACATTCAGACAAAAGTGACCTGAACTAAGCTGGCAGTATTAATTTCAAAAAGCATGCTTTTATCGCCAAGTTAAGGCATTATTAAGGAAGTTACAAAATATTGCATGATTATGGATCCACAATCAACCTAAAGGACTAAAGAAAGTTTAAAAGAAAAGCTTTTTTATGGGAGGAAAGGATCAAAAATCTTAAGGATAGAAACCTTCTTTTTTTGTTTTCCCATTTCAAGTGTATATCATCGTTTTTACAAATGTTCTGCATGAGATCCTGGGATCTCTCATTTGATAACATACTGTTTATTACATCTAGGGTTGACTTTTTGAATTATCAACAGGGCCTTAATGCTTGCTGTAACAACACTGGGACATGACATAGAGAAGAACATTACTTCCATAAATCTAAAGAAGTCCATTTGGTTATAATTTAAAGTAAAGTTCACATTGGTTGCCTACTTGGATGACAAATCAGCACTTATAAGTAATAACCCTCGCTAATGACCTTGTGCAGAATGTTTGTGCTATTAAATTTTTGTGTCAACCTATTCAGAAGAAAGGTCAACTGTATGTAAGTCACAAAAATCTGGGAAATTCCAAATAAAATCAAAACAAATGTCCATCAACAAAATCAAATAAATATTCCTTTCAAATAAAGAAATCAATGTTTTAAAACATTCTTACAGTACCAGATTGGCTATGATTGGCTTGCACGAGGAGCTAAACAATGACTAATTATGAGTTCTACTTGGAAACATCATAACATATAAATCAGCTTTCAACCTCAATAAAACAAATGGACAAAAATATGATAAAAATAACCAGAAATAACATCCCTAACCATCATTAAATTACCCAATTACTCAAACAAAGAGAATTCCTACACTGTAAGATTGAAATCTGCACCATTAAACTATCAACCAATCATCTTCAAGATATAATTTGAATGAACCAATCAGATTGAAGAATATGTAATAAGAAACAATCAGAGAAATGTACTTGGAGGTTAATGATTTCATTAAGATAAAGATGCTTTTACTCTCAAAAGAAGTAATAGATTCTTAGCCTTTTTGATGAAAACCAATAAAGGGTCTCAAAAAGCAACATTGTCAATCCAAAATGCCATGTACATTATAATAACACAGGGTCTAAATAGGTGAAAGAAGAGATGACTGAAAATCAAAAGATAATTGACTCAACCAAAAATCTGCATGTGCTATGCCACCCTTGCTGAATAATTATTTTCACTTTTTCATGTCTTCTTTACAGCCCAAGTGAAGAAACAGTGTTAGGGTACATGAAAAATAAATTACTCTAACTTGGTTTTGTTCCCATACAGATGTGTATGGGAACAAATTAAAAAATTATCAAACCATAATGTTTTTAAACTATTAAATAGCAAATCCCCTACCACACTTAAACTATTTGCTAACTTTATAAATGAATGTCTACAAATTAGGCAAGTTGTCCTTAAAAAGGTTTAAATCAAACTTAGATGTTTATATTTTATTTTCATACATGTAATCATTAAATTTCAATACTTTTATTGTGTATTCA
>JAULBM010037590.1:0-10884 GCA_032357055.1 Geukensia granosissima
TAATATTTTTATTCCTAACGAGGTTTTGCAGAAATTCTGTCTCGTAGGAATATAAGAATAAGTCGGCGAGGAGAGGGCACAATTGGTGCCCATTGGAATGCCAACTTGCTGTTGAAAAATAGCTCCTCCGAACTTAACAAATATGAAATCATTGACTTAATAATGTTTCAGTTATACACAGATTGCGTTCATTAAAGTCTGAAAAGTCGCTTCAAACACGGGCATACCGAACAAGCTGAGAAATATATACACCGTACGAAGGTGGACAAAATACTATAACTCAAGAGAAAAAATACTGAAAAGGAACGAAAAATACCAAGAACAAGACCAGATTACGTATGTTCATTTTAATACTTTAGTTCGGTATTTTATAGTATAAATCCAGAGGCTTAAAATAACCCGCGTGAACACTTGAAAATCTTGAAAAGATATAAGCGCGGTAAAAATTCACCCGCTCCTGTTTACTCATAAAGGCATCTGAGGTTTTGACTTTCTGTTCCGAGTTTTGTCTTGCATGTGACTTACGTTGACGTCAGTTTAGGCAGTCTATAGGTATTTGAAAAATAAAACCTTACTCCTATACAAGGGTAAGCAAAAGGCGAAAACTTAAGAAACGATAACATGACTAAAACGTAACACGACAAAAACAAAAACAAAGATTACCCACAGAAAATAAAAAATAAAAAATATATATTTTTGGACACTGAAGACCCCTTCAAATAAACTAGCGTGGACTAAGGAAGCCGGGATCACCTTATTCAAAGTGATAAATCGTAATGTAAACTTTTTCAAAAACAAAAAGTGAGTTTTCGGTTAAAACTAGTTATCTTTGGTATGTAGAGATGAACATCGTGAGTTGAAATATAATGCCAAAATATCTGTGAACAATAAACGATAGTAGGAATTTGAAAAAGAGAGTATGCTAAAACATCTTGCTCCCAAAGTTTTTACATTATGCTAAGATAATATTGAGCTACCGTTTGTATTTGGCATCGAAATCGCAATTAAAAAAAAAAAAATGAATATCTTACCCACAACAAGAGCTAAGCACAACAATAGAACCTTCATATTTTCGTGGTAATCCTTTCAACAAAATTGGAACTAATGACCGCTGGGGACTCTACTTGTCTTTTTATATGACGAGAACGAAAATTAACATATGGAGAAGAGATGTCTTATCTTTTCACTAGAACAACAATATACGATAAATGGTTGACAAAATGTAACGACAGTCATGTCATGTTTCCAATATAAAACAAATGCATAAAATCTTGACATTTCGGATTGATTGATTGACTGTTGCTTGACGTCTAGCGGCAAATATTTTCATGCATATTCAGTGCGAGAACAAGTTCTCAAACAATAAATCATTAATAGGTTGGGTGTGGGTCAGGGTGGGTATTTGTTAGCCACACTAGGACTGTTGGGTAGGGGTGGTAAATACAGCATAATCAACTGGTCAATAATGACCACTCTCAACGAGCTGTTGTAAAGGTGACTTCAACGTGCTGAAAGCATGGCTTTCTTCCATTATGAGATATACTGTTTTACGGCATCTCCGAATGAAGTTGGTTGAGAATTTATTTATCCCGCCCAATCAACGAATTTCACGTTTGGCAGAGACACTGGGTAGCTTATTTTTTACAATGGGTAATCTCGGAATAGTCGAGTATTTATCTATCCCACCCAACGAATGGACGCACCTTTAGCAGGGGTTTTACCTGCAGATGGAGAAACCAAACAGCCTATTTTTATACCCCGACCGCCCTTGTGGGTATGACATATTGGTAGTATTTGCTTAAAAAAGTAAATTGGATGAATTTTCAAAAAGATCTTATGTTTAACTGATTTCGGCTGTGGCGGCCAAATGGGTTGGTCGGGGAGTGGCATGCAGATACAATTTTTAATTGGACCACTTGGGAAAGATTTTATTCTTTTAAAGTTTGGTTCCAATTAGCTTAGCAGTTTTAGACAGAAGATTTTTACAAACATCCCCTCAGGGATATAATAAACTTCATAATTAAGTTCATATATGGCGGCTGTAACTGCCATCTTGGTTGGCGGGTGGGGTAGTCGGATACAAAACTTTAAGCGACCCACCAAGGGAGCATTTTACTCACGTTAGATTCCAAGGTTGGCAGGTGTTATCATCTTATACAATTCTGAAAAGGATCCCCTAGTGACCAAAACATTTATGAAAGAAATTACCTAAAGCCTATTGTACCAATACGGCAGCTATGTTGGTTGGCCGATCGTGACTCCGAGTACAATGTCGAAGAAAACTATCAAATTCCACGATAAATTGGTTCAGATTTGGCAAGCGGTTTCACAGGAGCAGACTAAAATGTGAAATATTAAATGACGACAAACGCCAATTGATTGCAAAAGCTCATAGGCCTTTCAGTCCAGGTGAGCTAAACAGAGAGAAAGTTTGCTCGATCTTTTCGTTTTACCTATCACGAAAAAGATTATGTACTTCAGTAAATAATTCAAAATTTGGTGATTGACGTTGATCTCTCATATATCCACTGCTACTTGAAAACAGGGGGAAATTGATAAGCTCAAGTATAGGCCCAGTAGGAAAAAATACCTCTTACATCATGTGCTTTAACACTAAAACTATCTAGATTATCCACTCCGACTGCAAAATGGCCCGACAAATCCAGGGTGAAATAAGCCTTGACAGAAAGACTGCAAACTTCCCTATTAAAGGGATATATAGCTGTAAAAGAAAGTGTTCCGTCTAAGTACAAACGTCAGGACACAGAAATTGGGATCCGAATCAGGTGGAAGAGCATGAAACTATAGGCAATGTACCTTTGTCAGGAATTCGATTATACGTTAAAATAGTGATCAGTTAATAGAGCAGCCGAAGACTGGTCTCTATTAAAACAAAGTCAATAGTCTGAAATGGAGACGCGTTAGAAAATGGCTATTTGATACCATTTGTTTGATAGTTGTTTGATAGGTAAAGTAAGGGCTATTTAATGCCATTTGTTTATTCGGTAAGAGGGGGGCCATTTGTTTGTTAGGCACGATAGTGGCTATTTAATGCCATTACTTTGCTAGGTAAGAGAGGGCTATTGGAGGCTATTTATTTGTTAGACAAGGGAGGCGTTTTAATGCGATTTGTTTGTTAGGTATGAGAGGGTTATTGAATGCCATTAGTTTGTCAGGTAACAGGTAGTATTTGATGTCATTTGTTTTGGAGGTAGGAAACAGGACTATTTGATGTCATTTGTTTGCTAGGTTAGTGAGGGCTATTTGATGTCATTAGTTTGTTAGGTAAGATAGTGGTTATTTGATATCATTTGTTTGTTTGTTAAGAGATGTTCGGTTGTTGAGAATAGAGAAGGCTATTGAATTCCATGATGCCATTAATATTAAAGGTAAGAGAGGGCTATTTTATGACATTTGTTTGTTAGTTAAGAGATGTTTGATTGTTGAGAAGAGAGAAGGCTATTAGATTTCATTTGTTTGTAAGGTGAGAGCGAGCTATTTGATATAAAAATAGGAGATGTGGCATGATTGTCCATGAGACAGCCACCCACCAAGTGACAGTAGAATTTAAGATGCCATTTTTTGTTAGGTCAGATAGAGGTTATTCGATGCAATTTTTATCAGGTACAATTTGTTTATTATGCAAGAGAGGGGATATTTGATGCCATTTGATAGTTATGTTAGATAGGGCTATGAAATGTCATGTTTTGTTAGGTAAGAGAAGGCTATTTGTTTGTTAGGTAGGATAGAAATTATTTGATGCCATTTGTTTGTAAGTTGAGAGCTGGAATGTTTAATTCCATTTGTTTGTTGAGAATAAATACGGCTATTTGATTTCATTTGTTTGTTAGGTAAGAGAGGGCTATTTGATGCCATTTTTGTTAGGTCAGATAAAGGTAATTCGATGCCATTTTATCAGGTACAATTTGTATGTTCTGCAAGAGAGTGGATATTTGATGCCATTTTTGTCAGGTAATAGAGGGCTGTTTGATGCAATCTATTTGTTAAGCAAGAGAAGCGATATTTGTCGGGCTATTTAATGTTATTTGTTTGTTAGGTAATAGAGGGCTATTGGAGGCAATTTTTTGTTAGGTCAGGTAGAGGTTGTTTGATGCCATTTTTTTGTAAGGTAATAGAGAGCTGTTTGATGCAATTTGTTTGTTCAGCAAGAGAGGGGGTATTTGATACCATTCACTGAGAATATTATGCCTTCAGGATTGATACAGGCGTTGATATAGATTTTTAAATATAAATCCATATCGGCTCTCTTGAACAGTCGGAGAGTGTTGCCAGGCAATAGACAATATGAGAAATTGTAACTACTAAAACGTAATTATTTCTTAAATATATGCACGATAAAATTATTTTATTTGGTTTGAATTAATCATACATTAGATAAAACAAGTTATAGCCAAAATATTGATAAGATGCTTATTATATGTCACTTTCCATATTACTACTATATTTATGTTTAAAGTACTATTGACGTGCATGCACAGTATAGAAGCTCTTCACTTTGGATTCTGCCTGTAGTTTTCATCTTGGTTTCTTCTTACTGTTCAATATTTTGTGTATGTTAAAGTCACAAGTTGGTTATGGATTTGTTTGTGCTTTGTTTCACTATTTCGGATGTGATATATATCTAAATATAGATGTGATATTAATGGGTGTTATATGTTTATTACCATATAGCCATTTGATTGTTAGGTAAGAGAGGGGTGTCTTTGTTAGTTAGAGAGGGCTATTTGATGCCATTTCTTTGTTAGGTAAGAGAGGGCCTTATTTGATGTCATTTGTTTGTTAGGTAAGAGACGGGCTATTTAATGCCATTGGTTTGTAGGTAGGAGAGGGCTGTCTGATGCATTTTGATAGTTAAGTAAGATAGGGGCTATTTGATGTAACTTGCTTGTTAGGTTAGAGAGGGCTATTTGACGCCATTTCTTTGTAAGGTAACAGAGGGGCCTATTTGATGCAATTTGTTGGTTAGGTTAGAAAAAGGCTATCCGATGCAATTTGTTTGTTTAGTAAGATAGGGACCATTCGGTGTCACTTGTTCTTTAGGTCAGATGGGACTATTTAGTGTCATTTGTTTGTTAGGTAAGAGACGACTACACTACTTGATGTCATTTGTTTTTCGGTAAGAGACGGCTACTTGATGTCATTTGTTGTTAGGTAAGAGGGAGCTGTTTGTTACCATTTGTTTGTGAGGTGAGAGAAGGGCTATTTGGTATCATTTGATTGTTATGTAATAGAAGGGGCTGTTTGATATCATTTTTGTTAGATTTTTCGCCATTTGGTTGCTAGGTAAGAGAAAGGCTATTTGATGTCATTTGGATGTTAGGTACGATGGGGCTATTAGGTGTTATTTGTTTATTAGGCAAGAGAGGGTTGTTAGGTTAGAGTGACTATTTGACGTCATTTGTTTGTTTTGGTAACAAATTGCTATTTGATGCCATTTGTTTATTATGTAGGGAAGGCCTATTTGATGCATTTTTGTGAGGTAAGTGAGGGCTATTTGATGCCCATATAAGGATATGTACCTTCTCGGTTGAACTCGAGAACTTTTTACGGTCGACACCACAATCTTGACGGTCGATATGGATTATCCGCTTCCCAGATGAAGTTGCTTCTATTCCTGAGAGGTTGAAAAATAATCCAAAAACAACCTGTTCACTTGAGGTTGTTATACCTTGATACTTTCCCCTTTACACTGAAATGACTAATACTGGAGTGTGAAATGGACATTGCGTCGTTTGTCTGTAAAGAGGTGGGAACCGCTCACCTTCCGGACCACTTGAGATCACCCCGTTTTTTAGTCTCCGTGAGTATCATTGTTGCATATTTTTTAAGTTTTATGATAAACACTATGTCTCATGTTTTGTCTTTTTCATTTTCTCGAGATTGCTTTATCTGTTTGGTCGTTCGGTTTTTCTTTCGCTTCCAAATAGCCTATTTTACGTATTTTTATGTTAAAACGTTTAAATAGCTTACATAAATATTTATACACAAATATTGAATTTTGATGATCTATTTGCTTATTTTACATAAATGAATTTGGTCCAAAAGAAGGAATTTACAACCAGAAGCAAAATTAAATGAACATAATACATGTATATGATTCATTATTTATTTATTCTTGCTTTATTAAAGGTTATTTAAATTTATGTCTTTTCATATTTATATTTTATTTCATTTCATTTTCAAAATACTATGTTTAGCTGCAAATTCCTTCAAATCAACTTTTGTCCATATTTATTCAACATTAGTAATTTTTTATTCTGAAACCACTGGATCGATCCCTCTGTTGGTGGATCTTGTCACAGAGAGTATTCACCAGCCCAGTTGTCAAGACTTGTATGACATGAAATTTTTCAAACAGTGTTTTACAGAAATTAGCTGCATTTGTAAAATTCTAAACCACTGAAAATAAGGAAAGGCTTCGAAAAATATCGCACTTAGTAATTGTCCCCGCCGTCGGATTTAGCTTGCCATCTCGATTTTTTTTTTTTGGATTTGAGGCTTCTTTAGCTTTGTTCGGATCTTGGACTTCCTACTTTTTAGTTCTTATGCTACTGAAAAGAGGTTACTCCTTGTAATGTACATGTAGTAAACCTCAATTGTCCATATTTATTCAACATTGGTAATTTTGTATATTGATAAACCATGTTAATTTTGTGAATAGATCGGTATTGATCGGCCTTAAATCATTTCAAGCCGTGTGGTAAAGGTTAACAACCATGTCACAATTGTAAATGATGTTTTGTGAGTGACACTTTTACAGGGGAAAGTGCTTCTGCTCATTTAATAACGTCAAAGTGCTCTCCTGTATCACCATTTATCCTGATCTGGATTAGCTTATGCATGCAATTTCATATATTTTGTCTATTCGTTTCAAATGCCTGTGCTATTTCTTTTTTAAAGTTTATAACCCAGTTATCTTTTAGCTAGTTTTACACTTTAAAAATACAGCTTTCATTTAGACAACTTAAACCACATATTTATTGATATGAATTAGTTTAGAAAAGTCTACAGTGGCATGTGCCATCAACACAGTGACCAAATCGGCTGTGACAGTAGTGGTGGCAATCGTCTGCTGTGGTGCAAGCTGAAATTATTAAGACAAAAATTAGTATGAACATACTCTGATAAAATTTTTACAAATTATTTGATGTACGGTTTTTGTTCGGCGTAATATTAATTATATCTTATAAACTCATTTCACACCGAATATAAAAATGAAACGTGTTTCGTATTGTTAAATGCCTAATGCAGATATAATGGTATTTCGAGTTTTGTTAAGTAAATAATTGCAAAAGGGATTGGACACAAAATTATTACACAGCTACTAGTGTGGTGGTTATTTTCCGTAACGATTTAAAAACAAAATTGTAAATACAACAACGATATTATATTAGTTGTCATTTACATGGATATTCAAGTTGTGACGATGACTCTAAAATTTCTTAATTGGTGAAGTCTAGCTGTAAGATCTACATTCTATTTGAATGTGTCTCGGACATTTTTTGAATATATATGAAAAGTTCAAAATTAAAGTAATCATTTCTATACATTTTATTTCTGTAATCTAAATACAGGCCAGGGTTTGAAGCTATAGTATTCTAAACTCAAAATTCAGTAATTAAAAAGATAGATTTGAATTATTTTTAAATTTACAAAGACACAAAAAAACATCACACATTATCAAGTTTACTCCATTAATACGGGATATTATCTCTATAGCGGGAAGTAAAACTAAATAAAGATAAAAAAAAAGAGCACGGAAAACAAATCCCAAAAGAAAGGTCGACAGTGTTGGTGAACCTAAACATAAGAAATATCCGGTCAATCAAATTTAAATCATTCCGATTGATAAAAATGTTACTATAAGAGAAAGAGGAAATTGATTTAATGTGTGCAAACAGATCGTTGCTTTTTCAGAATCCACATTTGATTTGCACAACCTATAAAGTATCTAGCGTCAAAGCTGTTCTAACGCCTTTTTTTACTTTCGAAATAATTGTAGTCATTCAAATTCTATAGAGGGTTTAAACAGCATTTGGCATTTCATGTTACCAAGCTTTTACGAATATATGTATAAACTCGGATTCAGGCAGGTGAAGGAATAATATGAAATTCAAAAGAATAGAAAACTGGCCCATGATTGTCCAAGATTTCTCCAGTTGTGAGGAACGTCGGTGTGTACGATGCATTGTCAATGTCTTTTTCCTTTTGGAAGCAGTGATATTTTTATGTTACATTATACTGTTTAAAGGAAATGTATGATAAAGCCACTTTTGTCTGCCCAAGATGCCAAAATTTCAATATGTTTCAAGTGAATAAAAACATGTGCAATAAACAATGTTTTTAACTAACAGATAAGTAATACATATAATACACAATTTGGAAAAAAATTAAAGAAGAAATGTGAACATATAGACTGAAATAACAGTTGCATGCATAGTTGTGTTTCGTTTTTAAATCGTTTGGAATGTTTTATATATGAGTGTCATAAGCAAAAAAATAATTTGAAAAGTTCTTCCAACTAGGTAATAGCTGTTTTTATATCATACCGAAGAAAACGTCAAAAGGACACCCCATGAAAAATATAACAAATGCAGGTCTCATGCACAAGAAAAACCTGACTGTTAGATTTATACGATGCCATATCCAACTATTGAAGGCATCACGTGATTTTGATGACCTAAATAAATCGTGACATAGTCATTGAAAATTTAACATAAAATGAACGTGTATAGTTTGAATTTTACAAAGTATACCTTTTACAACACCTCTTTGAACATTTGTTTATATTCTTCAAACATTGATGTATCTCAATATAGGTGTTAAATTAGTTTCATTTTAGATCTTTAGTAGAAATCGTAGATATTTACAGTTTTTATATAAGTGTCTGTCAAGTTTTTATTAGAAATTTATTTAATGTTCTCATTTCCGGAATAAATTGATCACAATCTCTTGGGATTGAAAAAAAACTGATTTTTGTAAGTGGCTGTTCAAAAATTGACCAATCATAGGGTGGCATAAATGCAAGATATCTTAAAATCACATCAATATGGACTGTATAACACCAGGTTTGAGCGTCTTTCTTTTCGCCTCATATTCAAGAATACCCAGCAAATTTCGAAATTCGATTCATGGTTACGAAATAGGTAAACAAGGAATTAGTTAAGCTTCAAATTGTAAATATGTCTATAAAATATCCGAATCGTGTAGACCACACCTGCCCATTACTTCAAAAGCATATGGTCTGATTAGGTAAGACAAAATCGGACTCTATAACATATTTGCACCTTGGTCATACAGTTTCAAGCCTTTGATTGAGGTATATAAATTCAGTTTGAGTAGAAAAATGAATTAAAATTTCGTTTCTACACTGCAATTAAATTTTTTGAAACACCTACCCTGTCCATTAGATGAAGCACATGTGCACTCCCCTCTCTCACAGACAACTCTGCCACCACTGCATGTGGTTAGTCTACAGTCACTAGATTGTCTACATGTCTCACCCATAACAGCAACTAAAAATATAAAAAGATACTTTTCGTCACAGAACAGATAAAATCGCAATTCATTTCTAATATCCAAAACTAAGATTGAAAACATTAGAGGAATGTTTCATCAAATAAACTCGCATTTTACTCGCATCAAACAATAAAATCCGGAGTGGAAAGTTATATGCCAATGCTGGTAAAGGATGATATTGAATTTGTTATATTATTCAATATTTATATAAGAGATGGTACAGGACATAAGGGAAATTGCAAAACAACATGGGAAACCCGATAAAAAACAGCTGTAACAAAAAGCCCGGAGGCTAAGAAGAAGAAAAGGTGCTCCGGAATGATTTGCACCTTCAATCAAGGATTCAATACGAATTTTAAACACATCTTTGTACATACAGGTGTAATTATGGTATACAATCCCTTTTAAGTGGTAAAATAAATGATAAATGCACTAACTGGACGCATTATTATTGTAAATACAACTGAATCCGGTCCTAATAATATTTGTGTCAGATTGTGCAATACAGTTTATCAATAAATAATAGTATTCCCATGGCACTGGCAAATTTGTTTTTGTATTGCTGTCGTGACAAATATTCAAACAGACCCTAAAACAGGATTTTATTGATAAACTCAAAAACACTTTCAATAAAGACTTTTCTTATTTCAGCGTATTTTTTTATTTCATTGACGATCGAGGACCTGCCTTTATCAGCCTCTTATGATGTTCAAACTTCACAATTTGTCCAATTTGCTCGTGTTTACGTCAAAGTTTGGCTTCAGTGATGATACCCTATATTTTGGGGGTTAATTTTACACCAACGATATCGTTTTCACAAGCTGCTTTATGCACATTTAGCCATCTGTACAGAGCTTTTTTTTCGGAAATATTGTTGCAGTGTTTTGATTAAAGAAGGGATGTTTCATCCGATATTTTGTGGTGTATCAATTTAAAAGTGACGTGTTTATAAACTTTTAACTGGTGATTTGAGTATTTCGCTTTTACAAATACATTAAGCTGGTCACAAAGAGTGTGGTTCCACCTCTAGTGAAAGCCTTGAAGAGATATTTAGAATTTGTAGTTGCTTGGTGACATATGATGTGTTCGTCTTGACTTTTATGCAATATGTTTCCTTCTCATATATATTATTTTCCATAGGCTATATGTCCCTCTTTCCAACGCGCAAAATGTCTAGCGCAACTTTTTTGAAGAGTTTATAAGTGAAATGTGAGACATATTTAAAAAAAGAAGACACTTTCGTTTGGTTCCACAAGTAAATAAAAACACTAGACACAAGTTGTCGGAAACGACAGCTATCCCCGCACCCTGCAACGCCTATTCCAGCTGTCGTACCCAAGTCTG
>JAULBM010037601.1:0-10884 GCA_032357055.1 Geukensia granosissima
TTTAATGTTTGGTTGATTGGTGGTCCTTATTTTTCAGCTGCTAGAGTACAAGGTGAGCGAATCAGGCTCCCTGGAGCGTCTGGTTTACCCGTTGCTATTGAACATGTATTGGTAAATATAGTTTTGAAAACTTACAAGGACCAGATATAATCAAACAATACGTTTATACCGGACTGAAGATAAAATAATAAATTGAAAAAAAAGAAAAATAAATGGATTACACACCATATTTATGGCACGCCAAAACTACAAAAATAAGATAATATACCATTACCTCTAAAAAAATTGTGGTTTTGGCGTGCTATACATATCTCAAGAAAAAAGTCAGAAAGTTCAATATCTGTTTATTCGTTTTCTATATGCATACAACTACAACCCTTATTAAATTACTTTATTATTAATATAACAATTAAACACACATCACACATTAACCATTTTCGGCAAAACCTCAGTCGAGAAGCTGATTGGATTAACTAATTTCTCGAAATTCAAAAAGATTTTTAATTAATAAAGATGGGGAGTAAAAAATTTCACCTCAACAGTTACTTGTATTGGCATTTTATATAAATCACTACATATACAATGGTGCAGTTTTAAATCTACAATGTATATCTGAAACGCTTTCCAGCACACTTGCTAAGTATAATATTACGAAGGTGGCCATCGTATCAGTTAATAACAATATTTGTCAAACTTTAAATATCGGTTAAGTCAGATATCATTTAAAATATTATCAGAAATATTCGAGAAACAAAAGACTCTTTAGAATTGAAGGTTTCAAATTTTAAAACTTGACAACGTCAAACATTTTACCAAAAACAAGTTCGAAATCATGCTAACTTCTATGTGTTGGTCAATGCATATAATAAATTTCTAGAAAAATAGAAAATTTCGAGAGATTCCATGTATTTCCCGTTTTAAAATTTTGGTTTAAAGAGAAAAAAACTTCTTATCGAAATGTTTTGATGCTATCAATATGACCAAAATCATATTAAAAGCAATAAAGAACAAATATAAATACTTGATATGTAACGAGAAAATGAGTTTTGGGGGAGGATTTTTGTACTGATCATCTATTTCTAGAGTGACTGTTTTACTTAAGGCACCCACCATTTGATTTTCGAGGAGGGACTGGGCTTTGTGTCACGACCAAATTATTTTTACCTATGCGGAAAAAGTTTTGTACCAATGCAGCAAATACAAGGAAACTCAAAAATCAAACGGTTCGTGCCTTCCATTTAATACCCACGACTAAGACACGCAATGAAAATTCATAAATTAAAACATGGCAGTGCATCGTTTTCAATGTGTATTAAGCGTAGTCTTAGAACGCCTTAGTGTCCAATGTCCTAACTGTCGACTAAATTCCTTTATATGAACAGAACCAAGTTTTGGCAGTGTCTTTTCTAAATCGTGTAGTGGCTGAACGGACAAATCTGTACGTTTAAGGTTTCGTTTTCTTTGTTGGACATCCGACTGAACGTTTTCGGTTTGTTCTTTTAATTTTGAAAGTTCTGTAACGGCTTGAACATTCGTTGACTTGGATTGAATGCCTTCTAGCAATTGTTTGTAATATTGTGCCGTGCGTAGTCTTGTGTCTACTATCCTTTTTTCGTGCTCAAGTTCACTTTTGACCTTTTCGTACTGGTTGTCTAGTTCCTCATTCAAATCTTTTTCCAGCTTGTTAAGGTGTTCATCCATGGCCTTTCTGAAATCTTCAATATGTTCTTTTCCTTTTTGTAGCTGCGTATCTAGCCGTTCCAAGTTTTTTTGTCTATCTTCTGAAAGTTCTCGCGCTTCATTTTCTAGAAATTCCAATTTTGGTTCTAATTCTCTTGTTGTGTGATTTGCTTTTATTTCTGGTGCAATTTCTATTATAGGCAAGACCCCTCTATTCATAAAAAAGCAAGTTTTGTGTTGAACCTTACCGCATATATTACAGCATGTAGACCAATCACGTGGGCAGAAAAACGCTATGTCCTCCTTTGGGTGATGCACGCACTTCTGATAAGGAAATCTTAATTTTGTAGCGTCTTGTAGTTCAATTGTTGGATGGAATATTTTCATTGTAGTTAGCTGGCGATGTAAATCGGTATGTTCTAAACATAAGGCATGCGCACAGTAACCACACCAGTTCAAAGCCTCCCTGGTGCATCCATCATTAAAATGGCAAGTCTTTTGTTCAATTGAAGGCTCACAAAGCAGAGCAGAGCAGACGGTACCAGTCGGCAGGTTTTCAGTGTACGATTTCCCATTTAATTTGCCTAAAGTGTGAAACACCACCATTTTGCATTCAGGACAGATTATTTCTATTTTTCCTTTTGAAGTTTTTATAGTGTTCTCCACGTATTTTGTCAAGCACGACTCGCAGAACGAATGAAGACAAGGCAGACATTTCGGTACTTGGATAGTTTTTTCACATAAAAAGCAAACTAAAATATTCACACCCGGAGCTGGTTTGCTCTCCTTTTCTTCTTCATTGATAACGATATCCTCGGGAACTTTATCTTCAGATGCAGTTTTTGGAGGTTCATCTTTTTTCTTCTTGGTCGCCATTTTGGGCGTAACCAAGGGATATGCACCGAATCTCCATTTGACTTAATAAGTCTACTGCTTTTCGATAACATCTAATCCCATTAATGATTTTTACAACCTTTTGGGTTCCCTATTATTGATTAATGAAACGTATAAATGTTATCAGCCAATACTTTTGTACTATTACCAACGGGTTGACGTTTAAAACAATTCGTCAGCGTGTTACTGTTTATTTAAAAAGCTTCAATTACATTGTAGCTTTTGTAATGAACATAGCTTGGTTTAAATGATACTTTATACGCTTAAATAGTAATTTAATAAATTTAATTAGACGCTTTAATAGCTAATGAGGTCATAAATATATAAAATATGGCAATATTGCTTTTGGCAGACCAACTTCGGACATAGATTTTTTTCAACAGAAGCTCTCAACAAGTTCAAAGGGCAAAATATGATTAATCCATTTAACATAAGATATCAAGAGAAGTGTAAAGATCCTTTATTCGGGATTAGCCTGATTGAGTTGAACCCCACTTTTTTAAAATATGAAATTTTTCCAACTGAGAATATTTCATATAATTTTAACAAAATTAAAACGTTAAACCCATACAGATAGAAAGGATTAAACAGGAATTAGAACTCTTAAGCCCCTACGTGGTTTTGACCCGTTGATCGAAATCTAAATTCCGAAAGATTATTGTGATTCTATAAGGTATAAAGACAATCATTCTACAAAAAAACAAATCTGAAAACGATGTAGTAAGACAATTAATATGGCCCAAATAGAATTGGACATTTTTGGTCCCCAGTTAAAAAAATAAAAAGCTTATTGTGCTTCTACATGCAACTAGTATTAAACAAATTATAAATGAAGTTCCAGTCAAGGAAATTGTGACGAACGGCAGACGGGGGAAGCAAAACTATCCCGAACTTCCATCCGAAAATGTGAGAACGATAGTTCTATCACCACGGGAAAGAATACATCGGAAGAAATATACAATGACTTTCTAATTTTTTAAGGATAACAGCTGAGAGTATTTCATGGAATTCACCAAAACTGCAATGACAACCTTTTGTAATCCAAATCTATGTGATTACTGTTATTTTTCTTTTCGGGGAATAGAAATAGGTCGTTCGGTTTCTCCACCTGCAGGTAGAACGGGCGTCGGTTTGTTCGAGCGGGATGTAGAAATATTTGAACTTCACTTCGCAATAGTTTTGCCTGGGAAAAATAGGCACTAGTTATCTCCGTCCAGGCAGCACTAGACTGTCAATCCATCTGGTGGGATATTTAGAAAATGTCACGTGCCAAGCACCAATTGTAACAAATCATTTTAAGTGGCTAGTAGGCAGCCAGTTACTAGGCGTTTTTTTTTGCCCCTATGCAACCCGTATTTTAAGAAGCAGTCTAAAAGTCCCTTCCTTACCTGTCAATTACTCACGGTATACATTTATTTTTTTGTTAACTTGTTCCCCTCGTGATTATGGCTAAAATATTGCCCGCTGGACATAAGTAGCAATCTTGTATATATCTAAGGTATATATGGTTAACAAACAATTATCACAAAAAGGGTATGAGAAATTTTTAGAAAGTTTACCGGAGTTTGGAAATGAATTTCCCAATGCTAATTTTACATGTAGACGCTGTGTAGATCCGTTCTATTGCAAAACTAAAATTTTTAACCCGAGAATATAGATATAAGTTCAGGTCAAATGTTAGAGATGAGATATTTAGCCTTTTGTCCATTTAGTTGGACTTTTGAAGAAAAATCCAAATTCAAAAAGCTAAATGTGCATCTTTACGCTATGCGCATGACCCTTTTTAGATTTAAACGGCTTTCTCAAAGATTTGAAATGATGTTGTTTTATTTACGTGTCCGAAATATGAATTTGACCCATTTGGATCCTTTGTTGGAATCAATAAATTTAAACTCAAAATTCCAAAAGCTCATTGTATATTAAAACTATCTGCCGAAAGTTTTTGAAGACTGTCTCAGAAACAATCATACTACATCTCCTTATACTATATACATGCACATAAACATGCACCCATTTTATCACAAATTTTAAAACCTGATATAAAAATATAGGAGTTCAGGTCATATGGCTTTAATAAGAATAGGACCCTTCCTGGCTATTTCTTTGGACCCCAAGAACCAAAATAAACATTTCAAAAGCTAATTGCGCTTCTACATGATATAAGCAACCATTCTATATTAAAATAAAAACCATGAATTTGTATTGCAGAATTTAAGGTTACAGGGATAGTTAAACGGATGGAAAGACAGACAAAAAAGACGGATGAATGGACAGATGAAGGTAACGGTCATATTCCGGAGATGTCTTTCCGAATTCGTTATATGTAACGAACAAAATAGATTTTTTTGTGTAGGATTCTATCATTGAACACGGAAAATAAAGCTACTGGTGGTGAAAAAAATCTCTGGAATGATGAATTCAGCCAAGGAGTAAAATATACTTGTTTGAGTTACTTTGTCAGCATCTGAGTAAACGATGAGGTACGAAGATGTTTCCGTTAGATTGGATTGATACATCTTTTGTGTGATCTTTCATTGCGTGTGTCTCTAGAAACTATGAAAATAAAAACATATGGGGTAAATTTTAGAGAGACTGCTCTCCGACCACGAGAAAAATCAGAGGAATTCACAAATCTAGAGGTGTCCACAAGGCCTCCAATAAGGAATGTGACTACTTGTGAAAAGCTCTTAATCGCACCAAATAACAAATCGTGTATGCATAAAATAATACTGTTTTTACCTGAATATTATCAAAAATGTACTTTTAAAAGAACAGTAAAAACAAAGACAAACCTTTGACCACAACTCCAGACTTGGGACAGGCACATGAGACATGTTGTGGGGTTAAACTTGTTGATCCCAACTCTCCCCCAACGTGTGATCAAAAGAAAAAAAATCAAAGAAAACAAAAGCAGTAAAAGACGAACTACACAAATTAAACAGGAAGTAACCCAATCTGACTAGAGAGGACCTATGCCAAATGTATGAATATTTTCGTAACTGCGCGATCAGAATATTAAAAAAAAATTCTGTCTTGACTATGTCCATTACGCTGACAAAGGAAAATTGAAATAAGATCCCTACGCCCAGGATATTATTGTTTAAGTCTAGAGTGAAAGCCGTTTTAAGTATTTCGGGCTTTTGAGAGAATTTTGGGTTTATTTTTATTTTTTATGTTCCATCCTTCACTCTTTCGCTTTGGCTGGAACTCCTACATTTTTGAAGATATGGTTTTAATTTATTATAGAATGGTTGCATCTAGGACATAGATGCGCAATAAAATTGATTTTGGTCCAGGGGTCCAAACAACAGCCCTGACTTCATCTCCTTTTACATTTTTATTTTAGGTTTTAATTTATAATAGAATGGTCATATATAGTTATGAAGCTGTCAGAAATTTAATTACAAATATGGAACCCAAATTGGTTGAATTAAAATAAAGGTGGCACATGAAACATTGATGGGGCTAAACATGTTTTGCTGTATCCAAACTTTCTTATCTCTGTACACAGATTCTAACAGAATGCTCAGGGTGTATTTCCCAATGAAAAAACTCTTCGTCAACACGAGATGTCATCAGAAGATTTAATACTATATTGTCAAAAGACGTGACGAAAAACAAGATGGTTGTAATGATTATGCCAATCTTTTAGCCGATAAAAGTGTGAACATTTGTATCAATAAAACAAGTTTCAATGTTGTGACAACAGCATCAAACGTGTATCCTATGTAAATAAATCAATCCATTGTATCAGTGAGTATCACCATTTAAGGGGTCTATCTCCATTTGTTGATTTGTTTGGTGCAGCTAGTGGTGTAAGAGATTAGAACACTTTGGGTTGTGGGGTTCCATATATTTTTTCTGTGTAATACTATACCTTGTTGTGTGTCTCAGTGAAGGTTTTTATCTTATAAATATTTTTTTCTTTCTACATTTCTCGAACTCACTACACTCATTTTAACATATATATGTAAAGTAAATATATGGAGTAAATACCATGGAGACCGCGCATACAAACCAGAAATAAAACATTAAGATCTAGAGCTCTCGGCAAGGCCTTCAACAATGGCGGAACCTCTATCATTTTCGCGAGCTCTTAATCTGCCCAACATATAAACTTACTGTAAATATTATATGACAAGCGAAATTCCCAAATGTTAATAAATATAAAAATGAAGGGAAATACTAAAAATGGTACGAACACATCCCCGTTGCCAGGGTTACACTAGTCTTGTGGGATCTAAACACAACCCCATTCCTCGTGGTCAAGAGTAAAAGTAAAATCAAAATAACATATTAAAAACACAATGTAAAATCATACCGGAAAGCTTTCAAAGAGAGGTACTGAGGTAATCAAATAAAGGACGTCCTTAATCTACGAGATACTCTTAAATCACAATATCATTGCTGTAAAAGTTTACCTTAAGAAATAGGTCACGATCATTGAACCCACTTCAGTGCAAACACCAAAAAATCGGACAAGTTGTGAATTGTTAACACCACATGAAGGTGGTGACAGCCACGTTGTCGTCAGGAAAAGAAAATACCCGATTGGGTAGATATAGTCCCTTTATATCGAATATTTTGTGGACAAAAACTTGTTCAATAGTCAAATCTAGGCCAAAACGGAGTTTTTTTTACTCTTGATAATTTTCGTCGATGTAAGTTCTTGTTATTCATTTCTTCGCCAAATTAAAATAGATTATTCAAAGCCAAAGAGATCGTCTAAATATCAGTTTGTATTATTGAATTCATCATCCAAATCATGTTTTGTGTGTTTTTTTTAAAACAAAATTGTCAAAAACCGTAATTCACAACAACAAAGAAATTAATCTGTAATGCAGGTGTACAGTTTGAGTCCATAGGTAAATCAATGCCATTTATAAAAATATTTATTAAAGTCCAAATTACATTTAAAAATTGTTGACTCAAAGAGTAGATTTAGAATTAGAATATGTCTTATGAAGATTGGTCTTTGTCCTAGTTGGTGCCGGAATAGCGGCAAGTTTATAAGCATGAATTTCTCGCCTTTGCAGAGAACCCATTTTAGAAATTTGTTTGAAATACTCTGCATATGTTGTTATTGAAATTTCAAAGTTCTTGGCTTTTCTTTTGAAGGTATGGACATCGGTTTCCATGTGTTTCGTTTGATCCCTGAGGTGAGAGAGTTCACTTATAGCTTGTGTTTCCGGAGAATGAATTTGTATATTTTCTAGTAAGTTTTGATAATACACGACTGTTCTTAGTTTTATCTCAGCTTTATCGCGTTCTTCCTCCAAATCAATCCGGGTACGTTCGTAGATTTCCGTAAGCTCATCGTGTAATTCATCTTCAAGTTGATTCAGATGTTCATTAATGGAATTCCTTATTGTAGATATACTTTCTCGACCCAGTCGTAATTGAAGCTCCAGCTCGTCGAGATTTTTTACACGATCTTCGGAAATATCTTCAGCTTCTTCTCGTAACGTTTCTAACCTTTTCTTTAGCTTTTGGGTTTGTTTTCCCTCTTTAACCTTCAGTGCAGCAACCGGAAGTGCTACGACACTTCCTTTTTGTATGTCACAAGTTTTATGTAACATTTTACGACAGACATGACAGCATGGTACCCATTCCTCTTTGCAAAATAAATGAAGGTCCTCTTTCTTGTGAAATTGACATTTTTGATAGGGAAACATAATGGTTGACTTATTATGACTTATATCGTTTAAACTGACGATGGGATGACGGGACTTAGTAGATGTCAATTCTTTGTGGTATTTCAAATGTTGATCACAAAATGCAAGTGCACAGTAACTACACCACGATTCGGCTTTGTTTGTGTCGCTCTTACACACATTACAAAGTCTTGTCCTAGCGGCTCGTTTACTTAAAACCGTAGAAATAAGCGTACTTGTCGGTAATGAATCGATATACTCACGAACATTCATTTTCCCTCGAGCTAAATGCGCTACAGTATGACATAAAGGACATGTTATTGTTGTTGTTTTTGATCTGTCCATTAATTTCTTGACATAATTCTCCAGACAGGGCTCACAGAATGAATGCAAACACGGTAAAATTTTTGGCATACGCATATTTTCTGAGCAAAGCTGACATTTTACTAAAAGATATTGGGCTTCCTTTTGGTCATGTGATGGACCATTAAGTTCCATTTCCAAAGACATTTCGGTTGTTCCTCTTGAAAGAGATGTTTCTGTCCTATTTACATCCGTTCTCGGTGTGACTTCATTTTCAGGATGATCGCCATTTATATTCCTACTTTTTGGTTGCTCTACATAGTGTTGTTCTATTTCTTCCTGTTCTGGCGCGGCGTTAACATGATTTTCTTGTGGTAAATCTTTTGTATCAGAGTGGTCCCTGGCTATAGGTGTCTTAGAATAGTAACCATCCCCATGATCGGAAATTTGCTGATATGAATCCAATTGTTGGATTTCTTCTTGTTTGTCCGCTACTGTGTCGTTGAAATTGACATCGTGGTTACTTCCAGCTTCCATGGTTGATTTTGATTGAAACTCTATTGAAAGAATATGAAGGAAAACATTTTACCGGAAGTTCCGAATGGCATTGTGGTAAAGAGGCTCACAGAAGATTTGTCTTTTGGTTAGAACAGAAAATTCTGTTAAGCGATGACATTTTTTGTTACTACGCATAAAGTCATTCTGTGGAAATGTTAATCTTTCATTACAATATCACATCACTATTTTATTACTCAATAAAACTTATTACTTATTTTTACGAATCACGAGAACCTCTTCAACATTTTCCTTGGTGATTCGTCGTCAAAGACTGTACAAAATACTAACAACCTTTGTTGTTTTGACAAAATCATTTTCCATTTCACTAGTTAGTTAGTACAACTTCTTTTTATTGTTAAAACAGATATACTGTTTCACTTAACAATAAAAGTGGGAATACAAGTTTGTTATTTAAACATTATTTTTCTGAATAATCAAATACGGATAGAGCATTTAATGTACCCTTTTATCAAAGAAAATAACAACAACAAATTCCTTATTTCACATGTAAATATGTTACCTACGTAGCCAATATTGCTAACTATTTGTTTTATTATGAGTTTGGATTCTTTTCCGTTCATTTAAATGAATTAAAAACGTGTATTTAACATTGATAAAATGTGAATATCACTTGGAAAAAAAATACTTCGCAGTTTATATAATATGGATGTTATGTAAGACACAAAATATAACTGGATGCACAAGTATTATAACCCCGCCACATACTAATGTGCCTGTCCCAAGCCAGGAACCTGTAGTCCAGTGGTTGTCGTTGTTTTATTAGCCATTTATTGTTATATGTTCACCATTTTTGCATTAGATTAGGTCGGTGTCGTGTTTGATGTATAGTTTCACATTTTGTATTTCGGGGCCTTTTACAGTTTCCGTTATGGTATGGAATCTGGGTCATTATTGAAGGCCGTAATGGGACCTGTAGAAGTTTAAATTCTACTTGAATTCTACTGTCTATGGTGGGTGGCTGTCTTATGGAGAATCACGTCACATCTCCTACTTTTGCTCAGAATGCAATGCCCTATAAATCAGACCTATAAGATTTTCAAATTGGAGAATACAGCGGGAGTCTATACAGAGGTAGGAATTCCTTTTCCCGTGTTTTAGTTGTGTCGTATTAATAAGGATTCATTACAATATATGTGCCCCAGCATACACATTCCTAATCAAAGTACGGAGAACTGTTTAAAAATAACCAAAATTATTTACCATGATTGTTCATGTAAGTATTAAGGATGATGTCTAACTTCTAAATAGTTATATCTAATTTGAAATTATTATGCGATAAAAATTATCTGCCATTTGTCAGCATATCATTAAAAGTACAAAGAAAGTTTAATAAATATATATATTACTCAATGGTATTCCATATCATTAATCCCTCATTCAGAAAAAAAAACTGAACTGCAATAAGATAAGGAGATTTAGAAAATGAACAACAAATGTCTTTATCATGTAGGAGACTTAATAATCTATGCCTTTAATAATTAAAGGTGATTCCTTTAAATTTTTTCTGGATCTCTTTTCTTCTCAGAGAATTCACCAATCAACAATATTGTTACTGCGTCATGTTACGTAACAAATTACAGGTGGTTTAGATTTTGTTTATTAGTTCACCTGTTTTAATGATAATTAACACCAAATTGCAATTCATATACAATATACAAACAAAAACATGCAGTTGTAACCAAAACGGTTAAGGTGTGAAATAAAGTATATAACACAATTACCGAACAAATCAAAGTCCATAAGACATACGGCAAAATAGGTATCACGCCACCGG
>JAULBM010037612.1:0-10884 GCA_032357055.1 Geukensia granosissima
GAAGAAAAAATAAAACTGTATAGATCATGCAGTTTTTTACTTATTAGGGCAGATTTTTGCATATTATTTAATAAATAGATTTTTTTTTGTATTTCAATATAGCAGAAATATTAATAACAATATGGATTGTCATATGTCATGTGAATTTAATATATACTCCTTGAGTGCATTGGTTAAATTAGTTATTGAGAATTATGGAGTAGGACATGTTTTAAAACAATTTAAAACCCTACATTTTTTTTAATCAAAGAATAATTATGCTGCTAGTGTTTTCTTACCTTTGAATTATTATTTTAACCCCAACAAATAAAAGAGACCTAAACTCAAATGCTATATTTTTTGAAGAAATATGCTTTTGTAAAATAAATGTGTTTTGCACAATATCTAGGTGAACAGTAAATTGATTAAAAAATAATACTTTCAATGAAAATCTACAACCTTTCTATAATTTAGATAATTACAAATGTTTTATGAAGCATTAACCAACTGACTTGTTTTTGTACTGGTTTGTAGCGAATTCATCCAGGGACTCATGTGAAATAACAAAAAGAAACTGGTCAGGTCGTGAAATTTTATTTTTCGCCATATCGATGATGTTTTGTCATTGAATAATCCTACGCTCAGTGATTATCTTGATGCAGTATATTTCAGCGGAGTCAACTGACTCAAAAAATCTGCCTAGATTTATTCCTCAAAATTGACCAAGTGAGAAAACATTGTTCTAAGATTTATGACAAACGGGATGACCTAAACATTTCGTTTGTAATTAAGGATAGTTGTAGCTAAGTGAGAAAACATTGTTCTAAGATTTATGACAAACGGGATGACCTAAACTTTTCTGTTGTAATTAAGGATAATTGTAGCTTAGGGTTACAGCTGCATCAGAAGGCAGAGCCTTAGAATTTATTATTATGTTAACAGATTTTGAACAGAAAATTTTATTTTGCATTTATGTTACGAACCATCTACCTTAAATTATAATTGCTTGATTCATAAGTTATCAGTTTATCTCAACTAGTTATGGACCTTTTTCCAGTAATTCAACAATACGGAGCCCGTTTCTCGGATTAACGTTAAACCGGATAATAATTTAGTGATTCCATGATGGGTGTTGCGTGTAGACCCTAATCTGACTCCTGTTTTGTTAAGAAGTTAGTAAATACAGAACCTTTGTTCTTTTTTGTTTCGTTTTATCTTTGAATTTGTTTCAAATCTGTCTTGTCTTGTCCCTTTGGAATTTTTTATCTCTCATATTGGTATTCTACACGGGACTTACATTACTGATCATTTTGAATCGTCTTTTTTCTGATTATAAGAGGAGAGGAAGGAATACTTTCTTCTACTTGTACAGCCGGCTAAGGGTTGTTTTGAATAATAGACATCCACTAAATCAGAATGTTTAAAAAACATATATTACTACCATATCAGATTTACGTTTAATAAATGCTTACAGAAATGACTTTTAAGAATGTCTAGAGGATATTTTTGACTTCATACACTTTTTCAGTTTTTAAACATTTTCGTCATATTATTTTTCTAAATATTTTCGTGATATTTTAAAAATATTTTATGTTAATTTAAAACCATTTAAATTTTTTGTGTGGAAGGTTCTTTTTTATTTTTTTGTAATTCTTGCCATTCCTCTGGCTGAAAAAAAAGTTATCTGGTCCATTTGAACCTTTAAAGGTTTGTCTGGTTGGTGCAACATATACAGTAATAGTTGTTTTATCCTGATCATAAAGTAATATATGACTTTGGTAATCAAAACTTCAGGGTATGTCAAAAATGAAATTTGGCCAGAACAGAAATGAAATGTTTCGCGGTTGGTTGTAGTCGATAGAAAAAAGGGAGAAGTGGTATGAATGTCCATGAAATAGACATCCAAAAAACATGTAAATTATAAACTTATAAAATTATCTTTATGTGGTCCTAGGGCCTTCAATTATTGACACATATCCATATCCTACACCAAGCTTTAAAAGGCCCCCAAAAATGTAATGATATTAAAATGTACCAATAATTAGCCGAATAACAAAATAATGTAAAACATTCAAACGTTAACATAACGAACTCCACAAGATTACATTTTCCTGGCTAAAAACAGGCAGATTAAGTTTGTAAAGGGGTTTAACATGTTTGTGAGTAGTCAATCCTTCCCTTTCCTGGGCGTTGGTTTGACAAATCGACATCAAAAATTCTAATAACCACCTGCATACGACAATAAAAAATAAAATAGGAAAGAACAAGATGTAACGACCTTGAAATGGTTTTCTTAAGCTAAAGCATCATTAAAAACTTGTATGCTGGATTTAGTGTAAAAATATTATTAGGAGCAAAAATAAGGTATTGTGCAAGTGCCAAAATTAAAAAGTATCGACAGCATGTGGGACAAAAATTTAACAAAACTGATATTATTTGTTTGATGTAATAAATAAAACAGACAGGCAATGTTGATACCTAAGATAACAACATTGTTGTTTCGTTAAAAAGATAAACTTTGTGTGTAAGTTTTTTCAAGTAACTGTGTCTTGCCCCAATGTTTTGTGTTTTAATTAATGAGTCCGAAGGGCCAGAGTAAAAAGGGAAAAGTTGACAACAAGGCAATCTCGAGAACACAAACATGACATGACCCTATAGTGTACATATAAAACTAAAAACACACAACTTTGAACAATGCTGACCCCAACAAAAACCCTGAACCCAAGTAGTCCGGAAGGATAAGCTCCCACCATATAGTCCACTTTCCAATCCGGTATTAGTTATTTCTGGATAAAGGGGAAGAATTCATGGGATCACAAACTATAGGCAGAAAAAGCAACAGCTTGTTTTTGGTTTGCTCCGCATCTACACTGGAAATGATCCGTCTTCATCAACGAAACGGATATTCTATATTCCACGAGTGTGCGTCAACCGTTAGATTTCTTGAGTGATGATATGTAACCGACGAGCAACATATCCTAATATGAGCAGTTTCTTTGTCAACGAGCATTAATTACCATATTTCAATAAATGTTTGAGTGTTATATTACTTTTTAACAATTTTCTGCAGGCATGACCAAACATTATCATAATATCTTTATATTTATGTAGTAGTTGTTATGTTGTAATTAATTTATGGTAACTAAATCATTGGCTCAATAATTTTCAAGTTGTACAAAGATAACCTTTATCAAAATCTTTAAAATAGCTGCACACACGAGGAAAACGCGTAAAACTCGAATGAAGGGGCGTTAAGTCGGAAGACAGACATGACCTTGGCCAACAAAATGAAACGAAAGAAAAACAAAGAACACTCACCACAGCACTACACTGAAAACTAAAGCTGGAGTAACACGGACCCTACAAAAACCAATCTGACTTCAGGTGCTCCGGAAGGGTAAACAACTCCTAAACCACTAGTAACATCATTCGAAAAGTTTACAATCGGAAAATCAAAGTCATCTCTCTAGTCTTAAAGTTTTGTTCTTAACCCAACCTTACTGTCAATTTTTACGTGTAGGCTTAGGTATGAAACAGACCTTCCTGTTTCGTGCAGTATCTTTGATTTCAAGTTTAATTGGATAGATGCGGTCAACATAGTCACCAAATTTAGAGTAATTCAATGAAAAGAGATCATCTATATAGCGGAACGTGGAACAAAAAGATTTAACTCTCTGATGTAGACTGTAGCAACCTATTTGGTTGATTGATTGATTGTTGTTTAACGTCCAGTGGCAAATATTTCATGCATAAAATATTTGGAGAGAAATTACCTGCAAAAATATCGTTAAGCAAGCGGTAAGTATTTTATAATTCAGCTACTAGTAATCAGATTTCAAGAATTCATAACTGTAAAAAAATATGAGCACACACCTTTCAAGCACAGGAATTTTATTTACTGCAAAGCACGAGTAACAAACCAAAGCACACTCTAATACAAAATACAAAAAGTAAAATACAGGTTTACCAATGGTGAAAAATATTTTGTAATTTAATAAGCTAATGTACAATTCCAGTAGGTTCCTCTCAACAGTAGCATTAATTCCAAAACATGGGAAGTCCACGATAGATAATTTATTTTGCCAATCACAGCGCCCATTACTGAACACAGTAATCACACATATAAACATAAAAATAAATATAGATAAAATATTTGCAATCTAGGATTTCTGTTGATTATGAATGTGAAAAATATACAAAAATGAAGTTAATAAAAAATAAAGCGGAATCAGCTTAATGTATCATGAAATGAGGTACAATATATATGTCCAATGTAAATTTAAGCATGTTTTTCTTTTTTATCTTCAAAATTTTTAACTTCTCTAAAAGTCACAGTGGGATCTAGACAACAACAATCGATTAAATTATGAATTTTATTTTTTTAATAAAAACTGTTTTAATTTTAAATTATTTTTAGTATTTTTACCTTTTTATAAACATATAAGTAAGCAGGATTTATAATCACATCTTCCGATGGTATTTACCGAGTAAATTTATTTATTGCTGATTTTTTAAAAGTTTAAACAAATAAAAGATGAAAATCATTTTTATTACTTCTAATTTAAAAACGTAAATCATTTATACTTTCATGTTTAGACGTTTTACAAATACCTGCACTTCTTAATTTGTAAAGGATTTCTTTATTATTTTTTATTTTGATTTTAATTTTAATTTTTATAATAATTGTCTTTTTCCTGTTGCCAATGAGAAGGTATGGTTTGTGAGTAATTTTTAACAATAAATGTCCTTATGTTTTTAATTTGTTCACACAAATGATTTTTTACATTGCCATGAAATTCATTATTACCAAATATCTACAAATTTGGATTGCAGTTTGAATTAAACTTTTAATATTTGAATATGTCTATAACACTACCAACCCATGAATCTATATAGTTGTTTGTTATATTTTCTGAAATTTAAATTCTTCATATGACACAAAGTAAGATTTATCAGAAGTTTTGACCATACGACGGCAATACAATTTAACTATGATAACATGTATACAGAGACCCTCCCCAATTTACCTATATATGTATGATTTGAAGATTAATCCAACTCCTTAAATATATTTCCAAATTTAGTAGCTCCTCTGATAAAAGTGAATAAGAGTCTATACTAATATTTTTTTTTCAATATTATTATTATTTTTTTAAGCGGGTGGGGAAGTAAACTTATATTTAAAACAGTGTGTTTTAGGGTTTGATGATATAATTTTAAGGACGTAATATTTTTGGGGATTTGGAGAAACATTAATAGTTTTTCAATTTGAATATTGCTTTAATACCGTTATTTCATAACAAGTTTTACATAACGAGATCATATACCATAAAGTTAAACAAAAAACAAAAGTATAAGGCAAGCACAACGACCAAGGAAGATGACTTAAAATAAATGTTTAGGATCGCTACAATATTTGGAAATTACATGTGTAGGGCCGAAAGTAGCTCGCTGCAAGCTTGCTTTGGTAGTCATATCCACGGTTAAATACTGCCAAAAAGCTTATCTATTTGCTCATCATAAACTTTAATATGTTAAAGCCTTGTTTAAGGCCCAGGATTTTGGTTAAAAATGAAATATACTATTTTACATCGTTTTATTGGAAAAAGACTATTAAAAATCTAAGAGTTTTATTAGTTTAATTGGTTCAGCAACGGTCACAGGGTATTTAGAAACTGCTTTTAATGTGTAACTACTTCGGAATTACTTAATCTGATACAAAATTTGATAAAATTTGTCGAATTTGATAAATGTCACACATAAACATCAGAACCAATCTTTGCACTATTAAAGAAATATTAAGGGGTATCCAACACCATCACTGAAATAAGTTCCACTCCTTTAATTGTATTTATATTTTGTTTAGACTTTTACTTTAAGAAAAAAAGAAAATATGAAAATTTCAAAATGTTTCCTCCACACATTTCTCTGGAATTATTTATATATTTATACAGCAATTTCATCATCAAAAAGTTTGATCACTGAGATGCATTAATTTAATATAAATAGTACATAATTAAAACGTTAAGATGATTTTTACAGAGTTATTTCCCTTTTATGTATGGTACAACCTTAAGTACAGATGTTTAAATAAAAATATCATTTTTCGACATTAAACGTCAAAAATTTGTATTTTTACAGAAAAAAATTTTAATTTCTTGTTGGATTAACCAAATATGCCCTGCTTTTTTTTACCAAATGATGACAAATATGGAGGTTAATCAAGAAAAGCGCTTAACACGCAGTTAAATTTATCTTTGGATGTTTTGTTATAAACCTATGAAAAATGGTGGATCTTATCTTTCTGGCATATATTCAACTTAATTCATTTTAATGTAAACGTTTAAGTATTGAATTATTCAAAGACGATTGTTTAACAGCATTTTTGCATAAATTAAAAAATGTGAGGCAAATATGGGACTTAGCGTGCCTATTCCTTACACAAATACCAGTATGTATATAGGTAATTTTTCAGGCAGTTCATACCAAATTATTCTATAATTTGTCAAATCCAGGATAGAGTATTTTTGTAAAAACTATATGATTACCATTGTCTTTATAAATGTCTGTGAACTACATTATGATTTATATTTCAAGAAGAAGTCTCACGTCAGAGGCTTTAGAACCAAATCCTAGAAAATCAAAGATCCAAACAGATAAGTAGTATTCATATCCAAAGCCATTGGTCCAGCAGCAATGGCATACAAAATGAAGACTCTTTTATAAAATAAATACCACATATTTCTGTAACGCAATATTTGCTAAATGTCATGTCAGAGATCCGAAATTCATAACGACAAGACAGATACACCATTGATTTTCAATAAGACCTACTTCGAGAAAGATAGTTGTTTACCAAGAGAAAATTTGCAAATGGTTGATAAAACTGAACAGATCATTTTGCTATTTTGTTTAAAAAGTACAAAGTTGATATAAAAGTAATCGATACATTATTGCTTGCTTAGAATTTTTGGAATCCCTGCTTCTGATTTAAAGGTTTCAGTCCGATCGAAATTGGATTATAATGAGGTTTTCTTTCACATTTATTTAATACGTTGTTCATAATATAACCCATTGGAGAAACTCGAAGGTGTACTTTAAGATGCACTTTCCATTTGTACGTAATAGCTACCTGTTTCATGATTAATGCATGAAATTCATCGCACTTTCTTTTGAAATCCTTGCCACAGCCATGATTTGATTGCATTTGACATGTCTTGAAAAATATTACGACGTATCATTAAGTCTATTGTAAAATACCAAGGCGAGAGACTGAAAGTGCACAGTTCAAAGTGACAAAACAAATTTGATACAAACTTAAAAACAAAACGGAAACGAAAAGAACAAAGGTTTGGAATCTATGAACTCCCTTAAAAAACAGGAGTTGAATCAGGTGTTCATGAAGGGTAAGCATCCCTTGTCTGTCTCTGGCGCGCAAAACCCGTCGAAGTATCCTTAAACTCTTATCCGGGTTAACGTCAATCCGATAATGAATGCATTTCTGTTATAAACACCCACGCAACAACAGCAACGCTCTCTTTTAAAAAAATCCTTACACTTGGAACAGGTATGAATCAACCTCGAAACACAAACTCAGCAGGCTGGGAAAGCAGGAACAGTGCCACATAATTATGGGAAGTTTACAAGAGGAAAGCCATCCCGTTTGTTGTAAATCTTAGAAGAAAGTTTTTCATCTTGGTTAATTTCGAGAAATAAATCTAGGTAAGCAGATGATTTTGTTGAGTCTGTGGTCTTCTCAACCCAAGTCCGATGGGGTATACCTGGTCGAGATGTTCACTGAACGTAGAACCACTCAATTACAAAACAGTATGGAAATAGCGAAAAGTAAATAGCGAAGAAGCGGCCAATCTCTTTTTGTTATTTTGCAGGAGTCCCTGAATGAATTCTGCCTCATAAGAGCACAAACAAGTCGGCCAGTAAGGGCGCGCAAATGGAGCGCCAGGTCCGCTGAAAAAACTCGCCCACCAAATTTTACAAAAACGCTGCCAATCAGAAAATCTAGCACCCCAAGAATACCACCTTCACTGCACCAACCAGAATAAGCGGGGCGGTCTTTTACAAAGTAAGACATTCTTCCTCCCAAAACCAAATATTTATGAATTAGGAACAATGTTAAATCTATACATGCTATATAAAATACAAGGTTTTTATGCTGCTTTTCATTTTGAATGTTGATATAAGATCTTAGTAACCAGCCAGACCAAGACATGACAACGGCAACGTTTATTGCATGATGCCACTTTTTAAACATTTGTGCTACAATTATTAGGTACTATGATAGCCTGAAATATTTTATATGACCATATTTTTTTAAAAAGTCTTGACGATGTTTTGGTTCTTATTTTTATGCTATTGCACGCGTCTCTAAATTGGTAAAGTCGGAATATCATCGATTGGTGTAAATAATCATCAGATAAAAGGTAAAGAGAAGTTCCCTATAACTGGTGATCGTCAATATCAATATAAGGGATTCGAAGATACCAAAGGGACAGACAGAAATCGTCAAGTCGGAAGAGAGACAAGACAATGGCCAACAAAATGAAACGAAAGACAAATGAACCCAGGGTTAGTTCAGGTTTCCGGAAGAGTAAGCAACTCTGCATTAGTAGTGGCACTGTCGTGTTACTCAGTAGACGAAGCCGGTGTACAGTTTAAAATTGGCTAATGTAAGACTAGAAATGTAGACAAACTCTATATATTCGTGTTCGAGATTGCAGTTGTCTCCCATGTTATAAAAGTGGAGAGTAAATCTACAAAAGTTATCTCCCTTTCATCGGAAACTTTGTCGGAATATTACATGGTATTACATGGTACCAATAGTTGGAGATAATTGATTGGTTTTATGTTAATAGCCGTTTCAGCTGTTGTATTGTACTTATTTGTATCTGTTATTCCTTTATTTATTGATATTGATTGGTTTGTAAGTGTAAATATACGATTTATTTTCAATGAAATTCAAGCTTTTGCTATTTTTTACAACTTTCAAGTAAAATTTGAATCGGTAGTAACTGCAAATAGATATGTAAAAGATGGAGCGATTTAGAGCTTTTTGCAAGGAGTAGTATTCAACCCTTGTTGAAGTCCTTGTGGAAACCTCAAGATTTGTAAATTCCTCTGTTATTCTCTTGTTTGGAGTGCAGACTCTCTGATATTTAACCCTTTTTCTTTAATTCCATACAGTATACAGAAATCAAATTAGTCTTGCAAATTTATATAAGATGTGTGAAAGATATGCAATACTAAATAGACATACTAGTCCAAAAGGTAATAAGATATGTAAAAAAGTGTAAATAAAAAATATGTACAGATCTGTAAAAAAACCCAAAATTACAATAGTCTTGGAGGGTTCTATAAGATGTGAAAAATATAAAGTGTACAATATATAACGATGTGTTAAAAATGTGGTTTATAAATGTGTTTATCCTATATTACAAACTAATCTGCACAAAAAAAAAACATTCACTCAAAACTTTTAATATTACATTTTATACCCCAAAGATTATGTCATTTTAAAGTGCAAAGAAAGATCGAGATTATATTTAATCCTGATGCTTTCTTAAAAAGATACACATATATAATCTTTTTAATTTTTTTAAATGTGGCTGGATTTAAAAAAGAATAGATCAATCATAAAAAATGTTCAACAATAAACAAAGTAAGAGAAAACTATATCACATTTTGCTTAAAGGAATTCGAAGATACCAAAGGGGCGGACAGAAATCGCTAAGTCGGAAGACAGACAAGAACATGGCCAACAAAATGAAACGACAGGCAAACATAGAACACACAACTCTACACTGAAAACTAAGACTGGACTAACACGAAACCTACAAAAACCAAGATGAGATCAGGTGCTCCGGAAGGGTTGGCGACTTGTGCTAAGTTATAAAAATCTGGGTCAGTGCATTTTAGAACATGACAACTGTCGTGAATTAGCATGATATAGATGCAGTATTAAAGAAATACCAAGAAATTGTTTCCCTTGGTTCTAAGACTGTAAGGCCTTATGATTTTTTGTTGAAAATTAAATGTATGCATAATACTAAATTACATTTGTCGGACTGTAATGTATCTTCGTTAAAGAATAATTCTTCAACGGGTTAAGCGATCAAAATCCGATTATAAAAACAATGACAAATTTTAAAGCACATAGATCCGGAACGCAAAAGAAACTTATAAAAAAATGAGTGCAAACTAAGCTAAAGGTTACTTCTGCATCAGATGAATGAGTCGCATATATTTATGATAAATGTTTACTAATTTTGAACGGAAAATATTATCGGCCCTCCTAAAATTCTATGGTCGCCATCATGAATTGGTTGATCCCTTTGGTATCAGTGTATCTAAACAAATTATGGACCTGTTACCGGTAATACAAAAATAAGTTGAACTCATCTATAATTGACGTTTAACTGGATTAGAGTTAAAAGATTCCACGGCAGGTGTTGCGCGCAAGACAGGGGATGCTTACCCTTCCAGACCACTTCCACTTCTTTTTTGTAAAGAATTCGTGAATTCCAAGAATGTGTTTCTATTTTCCATTTTATCTTTCAGTGTGTTTCAAATCTGTATTGTCTCCTTGGACTGTGCACTTTTGATCTCTCACATGGATATCTACACTTGACTTATGAATCTTATGAGTACATTTTCTAGATTTGTTATTTCAATGTAAATTTTTGATTCTAATAGTTTCTTTTTTTTCTCTATCCCCCGAGGGCGGCCGTTGTATAGAAATAGGCCGTTCGGTTTCTTCGCCTGCAGGTAGAACCCCTGCTAAAGGGGCGTCCGTTAGTTTGAACGGGATGTTTAAATACTCGAACTCCCCTTCTCAAAGGTTGTGCCGGGGAAAAAATAGGCACTAGGTATCTCCGTCCTTGAGGCACT
>JAULBM010037623.1:0-10884 GCA_032357055.1 Geukensia granosissima
ATTCATTACCTTTTCTTGTATACTTTTCGTCATTTTGACAAAATTAAAGGGTATATTTGACTATTATAACAAAAATATATCATTTTCTGTAAAAATACTCAATTTTTGGAGGTGTTTTGTTCAAATAGATTTGTTTTTGATAGATCTTTAATTGTGCAAAGTTTAATTGTGATGTTTTTGTGCGATCTATATTAAAATCGACAAAATAGTATCAAATATTGCCCCAAATTAATTGATTTCTTAGTATTTTCACATTTAAAGGATTTTCTATGTGCTATGTGACCATTGTAGAACAAAATAAACTGAAAATTCTGTTTGATTGTCTTTTAGACAGGGCAAATCATAGAACAAGTCAGTAGACAAGGAAAATCAGAGAAAAATGAAAAATGGCAAATATCTATTATTTTATAGACATTATTCAATACAAAAAATATAAAATAATAGATTTTAGCCACTTTTCATTTTTCTCTGATTTTCCTTGTCTACTGACTTGTTCTATGATTTGCCCTGTCTACTGTCTTGTTCTATTGTTTGTCGTATTAACTAACTCGTTCTCTGATGTGTCTCGTCTACTGACTTGTTCTCTGGTTTATCGTATCTACTGAGTTGTCTTGTCTTGTATATAAGTTTGCCTTGCCATGTCTACTAACTTGTCGTGTTTTATGAATAGTTCCGCATTTTGCATTTTTTTCCCTTTTAATGCTTCCGTTATGCTATGGACTCATTATCATTCATTATTGAATGCCATAATCGGACCTGTAGAATTTTTAATTCTACTGTCATATGGTGGATGGCTGTCTCATGGACAATCATGCCATATCTCCTATTTTTATATTGTTCTACTGACTTGTTCTCTGGTTTGTCGAATGTGCTTGATTTCAGTAACTGCGAACTTTCTTTAAAGAGGTCATTTTGCCTTTGTTTTTTGCGATTGGGAAGATTCATATTCGTAGACGGTGAGAAATTTCAAATTATCGCCAGTTGATAACGGTATATATAGCACGTAGTTTTCTAACACCGCGTTACGACATTAGCCAATGAAAAGCAAGGTCAAAATATGGTAACATCCAAATTTAAAGTGTGTGTTACCAATCTGATGTTCATTTTCGATCTGTTGTTCTGTCAAGTTTGTAGCTTGGAAAGTGTTGGAACTATGAAATTCACTGCGGAGGACCACTATATGTTACTTTCGACAAACAACTACGCTATTATTGCCTGCATTATCTGCAGGAACAAACACGTAGTTTTTTTTTAAGTTCATTAACTTTGTGTTTTAATCTTAAAACAGAATGATATGGACTTGTATCTTTATAATTTGTTTCATAATGTTTAATACGAACATCTACTATTTCCCTTTTTCTATTCATGTATTTGCCAAGACCTCTTTTACTGGATTAATCTGAATATTTTTATTTGATCCATTTGTTGCAATATGCCTGTAGAGTTTTTCGATTATATCACGACATTCGCTCCTATTTATTTTTGGTTGCAGGGCGTAAACAACGATAAATATTTTAACCTTCTGTGTATTAATGATAAATATCCCATAAGTGCCGATATTAATGCTTGTCTAAATGGTTTAAGAACAAACATGACATCTTTTTATTTGAAGATCAAATACATGAGAATACATAAAATGAATCCATACCGGACCAACTTCATAATTTGTTTAATAAAGACAATATAGCTCTTGTCGTAAATACGGCAGTAGTTTATTTACACCAAATTCACGAGTCAGCAAACCCTTTATGCTTGCATCGCGATGACATTAGCTAAGATTAATAAGAATTTCAACTTTCATAGCTGGGCTTTCAACAGTTTCTAGCAAGAACTTTCATGCATTTTAAATAAATGTATATTTAAAAGGGCTTTTTTTACTTTAGGTGAACCAGGTTGATACAATTTTCCTTGGAATTTTATTTAACTTCCCTCTTTTATACGTGATTAATTGATTGATTGCTGCTAAACTCCACATCGGCAATATTTCAGCCATATCGTGGCGGAAATTTACATGACATTTTTTTTATCTTATGTTAAGACCAATACCATATAAAAAATTATAAACATGTCAGTTTGTATCAGCAATACATCTTGATTGCCCATAACTGGATTTTGTATTAAAGTTATATTAAACTTCGGGCCTGATGATTTTGCATAATAGGTTAAAGTATAAAGGATATTATATCCGATGCCGTTATGTCATTTTCCATTACATCCAAAAATAATAACAAGCAAGAAAATCTTTTGGCATCATTAAGTACTTGAAATAAGGTAAAAGGGTTCCTTTTAAGTTAATGATAATTTTAAGGTTTATTCACTCTTAAATGGTTTGTAAAACGATCGCGTGCTCCATAAACACTTTCTGAAAAAAAAAGAAAATTATAAAATCATTCAATTCAATAAAAAGTTATGTATAGAAAAAATGACAAGGGCAAAATATGTAACGAACTTTCAGTCTCTGCCTTGGTGTCACTAATTGTGGGCTATTACAAGTTGCATATTGAGTTTCGCCAATGGTATTCGACGATATTTAAACGCAGAGAAATATACTCTTAATAAAAGAATATTTTTGATAATGGTATACAGACTTTTGTACTCTACCATTCAGCCTTACAGTTCGGGTTACTGGACATTAGAAAACGACCTAGGTGATATACATGTCTGCATTAAACAACACCGAAACCCGAAAAAACAGAAAATACCTTTTCTAATATAAGAATTTTGCATTGATTGTTTGGCATACAATACTGAACAGACACATAAATTAACTTTAACTTCATTTATTCGCATTATAGATTGCGCACGATTTTTTACCAATCAGCAGATAACAGTCATTTAGCTTGGCTTGACTAATTGATAATAATATCACCACATTCTGCAATTAGGGACGGCAATTAACCTGGTGGTTACCAGCACTCATATATTGTTTCTATGAGTCCAGAGATTTATCAATGAGGTTTACGACCGAGGGTTCCACCCAAAATCTTTATATTTCGTCCAACCAAAGGACGACCGTTTTAAGCATACCTTTAAGATGTCACATAACAACCTCTTATACACAAGAAATAACACGTCAGATATCCCGCTTTTAAAAGATAAGTACGATAAGGCAGTATTTAGCCTTCAAAAATCGAAGCATTTCAGATCATTTTAAAATAAAGTGAAAATGAATCTAAAGACACCACAAAACTAGAAAATGATAATATATCTAATAACTAAAAAAGGAGTATGGGTAACAGGGTCGTTCAAAGTTGGTGAAATCAAGCCTATAAGTAAAAGAGGGCATAGAGTGTCAGGCTACATTTGGTTCGGAATAACATAAAAGAAATGCCTCTACCAACACGATTTTCACACGATGTGCAACTGACAAAAGAGGAAAAGTGGTAGTCTAATGTGATCACAATTTAAGACCTTGAAACTGCCCTTTAAAGCACAATTTGTCAACGAATTTGAAAAAATATGCTAAGACAAGAGTTGCTTTAATGGCCTTAAAATATTCACATGTTCGAATAGTAAAAAAAATTTTTTTTTGCTATTGTTGCTGTCACATTGATACTGATAATCATTGGTTCATTTTAACACTCAACCTAATAAGGACAGGAAATAGATTCTTCCTCATTTGCCTGGATACTATATTACATCAGTATTAATGCAAGTAGCATTTCATCGCATTATGTTTAATTAATTTGTCCTCCAAACTATTAGTGTCAGTCGAACTTCAGTTATATTGTTAACTAGATCTTCAAATAGAGGCATCAATCGATATCGATACTAAAACAACTAAAAATTTAATATGAGAAAGGAAATGATAGAGTAAAAGTCAAATAAACTGCACCACATCTAATAAAGTTTTTATGTTAACTGACAGTGGAAACAAATAAATATGAAAGTGAAATTATCAAAATTACATGACGACAATACAATGGTCACGAAAAATGACTTGGAACAGGTGTATGTATCATGCGATGGGTTTTATTACTTTTGATTTATCTTAACTTCCCCTTTTTCTCGTGATGGGAGATATAAAAAATAGAAAATTACTTAGAGACACACTGTAAAAATCATTCAAGGAAATATACAATTTTCATAGAAAAAGTGCTTGAACAATTATAGTATTAAAAAACAAGGAGAGGTAATGTTTGTAGTTGAAAGTTAACTTGATTACAAAGTCATCACGCCTATGCAACGTCTAAAGGCCACAGGTCTCGAGGATATTCATTAACCCAGTTGACAGACCTGTCTGGGATGAATTTTACCACGTATTAATTTACAAAAATTTTCAGGAATAATTTAAATTCTAAACCTCTAAAGTAAGGGATAAGGCTTCATTGCTTGTCTTACACATGGAAGATGTCCTTCTCAGCTGGATTTGATTTTGGTTTGTTTGGATATATGTACTTCGTTTTACTATATAAAATAAGAGATGTGACATGTCAATAAGAAACCCATCCACAAAATTAAAGTCGAATTTAAACTTGTACAGGTCCCATTTAGGTCTCCAAAATGAACCGGAGTCTATACCTGAACGATATCTTAAAAGGCTCCAAAAATACAAAAAAGGAACACTATTCGACAATCGACCTAAACTACAAAAAAGGCATAAGAATAAAGAAAATCAAAAAATTAACAACGACAACGACTACAGGTTCCTGTCTTTGGCAGGCATATTAATTGCATGTATGTGACCGGGTTAAACTAGTCTTTGAGAGCTCAACTATCTTCCTAATCTGGGACAGTGGTGTGACAAAACATCAATAAAAACACGAAAAAATCAGTTGCATGCATTAAACACTTGAGAACTTTACTGAAATCTAACAACAAATACAATTTAAATTAATGCACGATACGACAAAAGTATCGACCTCGAAAAAGTATTTGCAGTTGCTGTCCTCTAGTTCAAACCCATTTACAACTGATCAGGAAACCAAGTTTCCTTAACTTCGGATCAAAACGTCCACTAGAATTTGGTGTCTAAATATCATTACAAGTCTTAAGAAAATAGGATTGTGCAAATGACAATTTAAAAATATATAGACAAGAAGTAGAAAATGTTATAACAAATATAAATTGTTCAGTTCAGTATAAAGCTATTAACATATAACTAGCAATAAAAACATGTTTAAAGATGTAATAATAATACTATGACGGTATCCTTTACAGATAAGTTTATAAAGATGAGTTTTAAGACCAATGGGATTAAGTTTGAATTTAAGAGCTTTATTTCCATGTTTACGTAAAAAGTAGGATATGATAACCAGTTTTTCATCAGATGATTGCAATTGGTTTTAATTAATTTATGGAAGGGAATTCCTTGACGAAATGAATTGTCAGTTGTACGAGATTGCTTCATTAAATCTGAAACGTCGCAACAAACATGAGCATAACGCACAAATTGAGAGATATATAACCGTATTAAGGAGCCAAGTGATGAACGGTTCCGTAAAAAAGGGAAAATTGGGAATAAGAAATCGCCCTTTTTTGTTGTAAATTTTGGCGAAATTTTTCCTTTCAAATACGAAATTACACTACACGGGAATAGGCACTTGATGCTACTGTAATTGGCTTTATTTAAGGTTGATTCCGTTGGATAAATCTTCGTAGTGTATTGGTAGAAATCTGAGTTATAACCGATAAGATATCATCAAGGTAGCGGTGGTTATTGTAATTTGTCTATTAAAGCAGATTAGGAGGATCCTTATGAAGTTTTACCATAAACTTAGATTTATAACAGTAAAAAGAAAGAAAGAAAGCTGAAATTAAAGGAGCCCAATTAGTGCACATTGGAATTCCTACGATCTGTCTATTAGTGTTGTTGCCGAAAAGGATAAAAATAAAATTGATAATCGAGAAGGAAATTGACAGAATCAATCATTTCCTCACAGGTTCAGCAAGTATATCTTTCATATTTGTCTTTGTCAAATATGATAATTTCATTTAAAAAAAAGATAATGTGGAAGGGTAGTATAAAGAGTAGAGAAATCATAACTACCAACAGACAGTTCAACGTGTTTTTCGAAAGTGTAATTTATCCAAAACCTTTAGTGATATTTTTACACTCGAGATATAGTTAATACCGTTATTTTCGTAAGCTTCAAGTAATTCATGATAAGTTCATTCAATTTAGACAGAACAATAGTCAAAACGACAGAAAGTTTAGCAGTACACTTAATGGATGTTGAGATAAAACAAAACTTTAAAAAAAAGTTTTCTTGGTTGTAATTGAGGCAACAAATTCATGGTAGAGACTTCCCAATGTTCAGCAGGGACCTTAATTTAATTTTTATGTTTCTATGGTTTTGTCTATTGCTGCTGGTTATTCCTTGAAATCTACATATTGCATATCAATCTTCATTAGCTTTATTCAACGCTAGTAAATTTGTATTTTTAGTCATTAAACGTCAGAACTTCAAAAAAACTTGTGATGATCAAACAAGATTTAAATTAAAATTTATATGAAGTAATTGTTAATATAAGTGCCAATAAAAGGAAGACTTAAAGTTCTGACAACAATGTCGAATAAAATTATTTAATTTAATTGTAAGATTCATCGGATCACTTTTGAATTTATATGCCTTATATTTGATTATTTCCTTTGAATGATGAAAATATCTCTCATTTCATTAAAATTCTGCAATTGCAACAATACGACGTTATTTTCTGTTTTAGTGAACGTTTCATGATATGTGATAGCGATATCCTTGCTGTAAAAGTTAATAAAAAATAATAGATACCTGACAAGATAATCTACAAATAGGCCAGTAAGAACAGTTGCGAAATTTTCAACACCATAAGAAGGCAAATCCCCGTTCAAAGTTTAAGATGGTAAAATGACATTTCCATTATTATTTCCTTCGACAACGACTCAATAAAATTTTTTAGGAAATTTCAGTCTGAGATATTTTTGGCACTAACAAGATACGTTCAACTTAGATTTAAAACAAGACAACGTGCAACGAATTAACGATATAACCAAAATGCACATTAAATATATGTAGTTTTTAAAACGATATTGTTTTAAAGCACTCTAAATACGTGTGAAAGTGCCTAACCTATATTGAGTATGGTATTCCCGGTATCATTGCATTGGTCTACACGTTTATTGATTTTCAGTGCAAAGAATCCCACGTCATAAAACTAATTTATTGGTGATCGTAATCGTTACTTATGTTTCTTTGCTATATTTGTTTCAACGTAATTGTTGTCGTACTAATACCGGTCAATAATTAAATCATCATTTTCAAAACAGACACAACATGAATCGGTTATTAGTATTTTTTAATTATCCCGTTGTCATGTTCTAATTGTCATGTTTGAGGTTTTAATCATGTCTGCTACAACATAATGGCTGTTGTGACGTAAATGCAACATGATTTCGGTGTATAATATTTTAAAGAAAGAATATGTAATATACACCAGAAAGACACGACCACATTTTTTATGGTTTGTGTACGGCATAATTTCTCGTTAAGATGTTGCTTTTAGTTCACTAGCTTTCCGTGGGGCACGAAACAAGTTCTTAAAAATAATACCTTGTATATCAAAGAGGTTGCGGACAAATTAAAAAAAAATCATATTGAAGAACATGCCTTAATTAAACTACATTTTTGTGTTCTTTAGTTATGTTTTTATGTTTTCGGATATCATAACTCAAACTCCATTTTATACCATTTTCGACTACCAAAGATTATGACTTACAACAGGCTTCGAGTAACATGACGGATTCAACAAAAGTAACAGACTCTGCTTACTCTTCTGGAGCATTTGAGGCCGACCTCGTTTTACAGTGTTCATGTCTCTGGAGTGTTAGTTTTCTTGCCTTGTTTCCTTGTTTTTTGCTATTGTTTGTCTTCTGGGTCCTTGGTATCTGCAACATACCTCTTAGTGGCGAGATTTAAATGTCATCATAGATTTATATATATTTGGAATTCGTCTACTTCATTATATATTTTAAAAATTAATGACAACACTAATTTAATTCTGTAAATGCTATAAATAATACCAAAGTGGCAGACAGGAATGATCAAGTCAGAAAAAAAACAAACCTGAATCCAACAAAATGAAACAAAAAAATCATAGAACAGATAACATCATATATTTGTTATAACTTTCCTACTACCTGTATCATTCGATTGTTGTATATAAGTTAAGTGATATAACAAAGAAATATGTATTAAAGTACGTTTCACTGAACTGAGTCTAACATGTTTTGCCTATTATTTCTTAAAGCAATAACGCAATCCGAAAAGGATATTTAGAATGAGATTTAAGTATCTTTCCGGCAATAGAATTTGGTGTTCGAAGTATCTCAGGTGTCGTTGTCTGTCCTGTGCTCATGTGAAAATTGCTTAAGTTTCGACGACGTCTAAATTCTTGCATTTTTGGTTCCGCCAAGTTTTTTTTTCTGGCACTACGCATACATTTATGCCAATAAATATAAAACCAATCAAAATATTTTTCATTTTCTAAAATTCACAAATCCTACGCGCAAATATTGTTATAATAGAAAACGACAAAAATTTTCAATTTTCCATATGAGTGAAGGAAAACGAAGAATATGTATAAAAATTTCGAAATATACAAAAGTTACCGGAACTTTTTCTCTGTTGCGTTTTATAAGAATTATGAAGATTCCTCCAAGGGATTTTTCTAAATTTAAAAAAAAAGGTGAGAGCTCAGTGAAACATATTTTAACAATATTTAAAAGCAAGTCTTTCTATGTTTCAAGATTTACCTTTATCAGACGACACGGTAGGGGTCAAAATAAGAAGACCTGTCAAACTTTATAATTTCTTTTTACACTAGGACCAAATGAAATATATAGTTTTATTGTATAGCAACGTTATATTCCCTGTAAAACATAAACAAACGTTATCGTGCAATATTCCACGATATTGCACGCAGTGCAATATTGCTCTGAAAAGCGACGTCATTAATTGATGTATAAATTGATGTTTTTAGCATTTTAACGGTTTTGCGATACAATTAAAGGGTAATTGCACGAATATTGATAAATATTATCCCTCGTAGAAAATTAATTGCACTCGCAAGCTCCTGCAATATAATATTCTATTCGGGACGATATTTATACAACAATATTGTGTTTTCCGTGTAATATGCCAAAATATGTCCCAAGGTTTGCAGGCATAATGTTACCAATATTCGTTCAATAACCCTATATGACACATATAGAACATCGGTAAACAAAATATAAAAATAAAAGTCATGGAACTTCAGTATTACAATCATGTTGGAAAGAAGTAAATTGTATCTTTCCTACATACATTCTCTTACCCTAAAATATAGAGAAAATACAACTCAAGCACGTGAAATCTTATTACGACTTCCATACAGCACAAGAGTTTGATTTATTAAATGAATGGTGCTTAACGTCAAGCGGCAAATGTTTCATGCATATTCAGGACGAGGGCATATTAGTGATGACTGATGATTAATGAACCCTGCTGTGTACTAGACCGACACGAAAAGCCGGTTTTTAACGTGCTAGCTCACGAAAGCAACAGTCCCCAGGAAAACATGCCACTTTACCCAGACAAATTATTCTGACTACTCTGGGCCTACCACTCTTTGCTCTTACTGATAAATGTTGAGTGCTTAGCGGAGAAGCAGCTAATACCAAATTTAATGTCTTTGGTTTGACCCGGCCTAGGATCGAATCCACGACCTTCCGAACTCGATACGAACACGCTAAACATTACACCACCGATGCGATTTGCATAAGAGAAATAAACCGTAATAATATACAAGAGAAATCATTAAGGTTTAACAGTTTGCTGGCATCCATTGACGATTGGTTGCAAATTGAGTTTACTGGCGACGCGTTAGCGGAGCCAGTAAACGAATATTTCCAACCATCAAATCAAAATTGATGCCGGCAAATCTTCGAATACAATTTTTTTAATCCATTCTAATGAATAATTTACGCCCAATCGGAATACATAAAAATCGGCGGAATAAACGTTTGCGCTTGCACAGTTTCTCCGACGGCATCACAATATTCAAAAGCCAAACTTTACTGGGTTTTAAAGCGGTTTTCTAAATTTTATCTTCAGTAGACACGTGTCTGATGAAGGTAAATCTAGATAAACGTGCAGTGTTTGACCCAATTCTTATCATTGACCTTCGTGTCTGCCTTCGGAATTAAAGGTCAACTAAGACTAAATCTTGGTTATATCAACTCAGAATACACTATTCTTTTTTGCACATTAATAGTCTTATTTTTATTTTTGTTGAACTGAGTATGCATATCACAGTCTATTGTCACTGTCTCCGTATCAGATTCATCCTATATTGCCACGTCGGGTGTCTTACTTTTGCCTTCTCTGTATGCTTTATTTACAAACTCGGTTAACATAATGTGACCTTAAGTTAAACTGAACCGAACCTGCCTTAACTTACGATGCGAGTTTTTACGCCGTGTTTGAAGCCTCAATGTGACTTTGAGATGAAGAACAGCAATCAAATCACTCTTCCTTTGCCTGGAGTTTACTTGTATATATGACATTTTTGTGTTATTAATATTTACACCATATCATTTCTTTCTATTAAAATCAAGGAATCATGGTCTAACATGGGTAAGCTTTATATTTGTTTTTACTTTACACCATGCATTGACACCGTAGGTATCGTTGTCCTGTGAGAGCATGATTTCTTACGGGAATCCTGGATTTATTACGGGACGGCTGTTTAAAATGTAAACAAGCAGACTATAATGCTACTGTAGAAAAACTATCAGGTTCGAGTTCCCTATAGACATGAAGGGGCTAGTATAAAATTTTATTGGAACAACTTATCAAAAACACTCTGAAAATGAAGAAATGGCTGGTAAAAAAGACGCATCAATGCATATTCCATATATGTCAAAAA
>JAULBM010037634.1:0-10883 GCA_032357055.1 Geukensia granosissima
GGCTGGTTGGCAGTGGGTAACTGTGGAAGGCAATGTAAGAAATTAGTTATTACTTCACCACTCCACGTTACACTACGATCGAAGTTCCTGCCGGTTAGCACGTGTTGCTGCTTTTAGGACAGCTACGTTACTGATGCGAGTAGGAGTTCATAGGATCTGTTCTCATCTAAAGACGGACAGTCCAGTTACATAATCATATTATATAATAATTTAATATTTGAACGATTTGTTTGATAAATTCGGTAAACCTGCAAATATTGGGATAAAGATTTGGTTTTGAATAGTCATAATGCGTGAAAATGAAAAGATATGGGGAAATGTCAGAGAGACTACAGTATAACCACTATAAAAACAGAGGGAAATTATAAATCTGGAGGTCTCAACAAAGAATGGAATACCACTCTTTGTGAAAAGCTCTTAAATAGCCAAAATAAAAAAGTCTTGTATGTGAAAAATAGTATTGCTGTTGATATGTTTAATTATTATCACTGTGCAAAACAAAAGTTGTAAATGTGCTACTGTTATGATGTACTACGTTTATGTTATAACTGGAAATCTTATCATTCTTTTATTTTTTCCAAAAATGGTCCTACGGGTGAATAACGCCCTGCACCAAAATCGAACGATAAGAATGTTGTGAGGTATTTTATTAATTCGTTATTATTTTACTGTGTAAATAGATTAAGCTAGAAATTTCAGACTAACATCTAAAAAGCATTTGACATTTATATTAAAAAATTATGGGTTTTAAATACATCTGTATTTAAACCATAACGAATCATAACTACACGTTTATATCTCATTCAATTAATTGGATAAAACAAAAAAAAAAAAGAATTTTACAAACCGGTGTGTCTTCGTTTCTGAAGTTAAAACAGCCAACAATATCGTATGATGGATTTTGTTTGTTTGTTTGAATGGGGTTTAACGCCACTTTCAACAATATTTCAGTCATATCGCGGCGGTCAGTTTTACTGGTGGAGGACGCCGGAGTACCCGGAGAGAACTACCGACCTTGAGCAGGTAACTGACAAACCTTATCACGTGCGATGCGAGTTAAACGCAAGCGGTTTTTGAATGGTACAAACCCAGGCGCGAACTCATGCCGTATAGGTGATAGGATACAGTGATCTGTATAGGTAAGTTTAAATCAACTACCTAGACCACTCGGCCACCTCGGCCCCCAGATCTCAGTAAAACACCGTTTGACACCATACAAAGTCTTTTTTTTAAAACCCAATTATTAAGTTATTAATTATCGAAGCAAATCTTGATAATATCAAACAGGTTATCTCCCGAAATAATGTTTACGTCTAAACAATTCTTATTGTCACTTTTAACTGAATAAATGCATTTTGTCCTCATTTATACTGTTATTGGTAATACATTTATTAAACTTTCAATTTCTTTTCGCATGAAAATGCTAAAATTGACATGCTATCTAATTCTGATTTCAGCGTCATAAGCACTACCTGAAAACACCATATAAATATACAATAAAAAATGTGTTTTCCGAGTAATATACCAAAATATGTCCCAAGGTTTGAAAGCATAATGCATGACCCGGAGGGATTACACAATGCTATTGTTATTATTAATCTGAATGTTTATTTCATTTACAATCAAAATGAGAAAACCATTAATTATCACAAGTCCGACTTATACAGTAAGCATTAAATATGCATTGGCATATTAAATCAACCCTATTTGTCCTTTGTAACAATATGTAAAAACAGTAGAATTGAATTTCTAATGAAAGATTCTTACACGAAGAGTAATAATAATCTATAGACTAAACCGTTTAAACGACAAGATGACAAAATGTGAATCTCTTTCTGACACAAAAACGGAATGTTATATTTCAAAACGTTGGTATTCACATCTTAGGTTGATTTCTACATACTTTTCACATTTAGAACCTTAAAACATCAGAACATCAGAGTACTAACTTAATTTATCTCTATTTTTCAGAGAGATGAATTACATTAAGGAGGTCTAACAATAAGATTTGTAACCGATATACAACCTAACATACTATATAAGAGTGATCACGTATTAGTTTTAAATTAGATTAAATAAGGCTACAATTTCAGTATGTATGATGGAATGATTATTTGTTAACATAATAGACAACTCAAACGTTGAGAAACCTTATAATGTGTTACTCTTTGTAGAAAATCACATTTTTGAAATACAAATATTTGAATCGTTGATAAGTCATATAAATTAAGAGCATGACTGTCATTAACGAACGAAAATAGAAAACTCAATGTGAATCAAATGTAATTTTGTTTTTTTAGATTTTAGTGTTGTGTTTTTGTCGTTTTGGTCTTGTCCTCGTTGTTCTCCGGAGTTTGTCAGTACTGTTACATTTTCCATTTTCCTCGAATATCCCCTTGGTATTTCTTGACACATTTTACAATAGATGTTTTGTGTACATTTTAGACCTAATAACTTTTTAAGGATTTTATAACATTAACGTCTACCACCTGAAAACAATCGCAATGTATTCGATCTATCACTGACACAATTTAGTAATTAATGCAAATATAATAAACAATGCAGAGTGATTTGTTCAGTTAGTTTCAGGTTTATCTCAAAATTACAAACTGAGCAGTCTCTCTGACATTTATCTGATATAATTGCATCCCTATTTTATCTTCAAGGAATGTTTTATTTAATTGCGATCTTAAAAATGGAATGCGTTTTACGAATTATTTTCATAGATATATTAAAAAAGAATCCAAAAAAGAAATTTTCTCATAATAATTATTTGCTTAATAGACAATAAAGCATATTTCAAATCCATTTTAACACCAGTTTGTAACCTACAAAGGGTTTATTCAACAATTCATGCAATATTATTATCACCATGTAAAACCAATTTATACTGTGCAACTTTTATATTAAGTGTTTAAAATCTGTATATGATAAAGAAGTTTGTGTGTTTCTTTGTTATATTTGATTTTTTTGCATCAGATAATGCACAAAAGAAAAATTTAACCTCTGATAGCGATATCATTTGCATGTTTGATATGTGCACGTTAAAAATGTGAATTAAATACGAAATTAATACGAAATATCCATTTCACAGATGACAATGGATATCTTTCGACTGTCATGAATACAAATCCGTTCCTATACTTGTTGTGACTAACATCGGTTGTGACAATACACCGACTAGTAGAGCAAGAGGTGCTTACCCTTACGGAACACCTGAACTCTCCCTGGTTTTTGTAGTGTTCGAGTTACTTCAGCTTTAGTTTTCAGTGTAGTGTTGTGTGTTCTATGATTGTCTTTCGTTTAATTTTGTTGGCCATGGTCTTGTCTGTCTACCGACTTGACGATTATAAATATGCTACCAAATATATTATCGTGAGGGTCTCTCAGGAAAAGACAAGAGTCATCACTCCGGAAGTTTATCGGTCGCCATCATGATTTGGTTGACCGGTACGAAATATCCATTTCACAGATGTCCTTAAGAAATAATAATGTTTATTTAAACACCTTATTAGCTGCAGTTTTGTCGTTGTTAATATTTTTTTATTTTAGGGGACGCGGTTGCGCATTCCTCTGAATATGTGCCTGTGAACAATGTTGTAAAATTGAGTAAAAAACCGCACCGAAAAATCATCCTGTGCTCCAATTAAAAAGGTCGTCACCTTATATGATGATGTAAGATTTGGTTTTTTTAATGGGTAGTCATAAATTATATTGTCATTATATGAAGATGCATTAGTAAAAAATATAATCCTATATTGCAGTTCTCATCACTGAAATTATATTTCTATGAAACATTCATACATTATATTGTCATTTTATGATGCAGCAATAGTAGAAAAAGTAAGTCCAGTGTAGAATGGACAGAGCAGCAAAATTTTTAAATGAAATTGCAGTTAGTTACTTTAAAGAATAATAAGTTATATGGCTATTTTATAATACGAAAGTGAAACAAAATCAAATTATGGAATATCACTTCAATTTTGTTAAAAGAACAAAAATGACGCAAAACGAATTTCCTAAACTCCCTTGAAACAATGGGTGTGTAGTAAATATGGTGTGATTGATGACAGCCAATTTCGAACCATGGGATACGTTAGTGATCAAGATATTAATTAGAAAAAAGATTTAGTATGTTTGTCTATGGGACAGCCATCCAAAATGTGTAAATCACAAGCACTAAAAGGTTGTCTTAATGCCTTCAATAATGTACACATTTCCTACGGTCCTAAAAATAAAAAGTGGTAATGTTCAAATGCAACCACTCTTGACCAAATAAGTGAACAATGTAAAACAAGTAACAATTAAACATAAAAACAACGATATCCGCTGCATTACAGGTTCTTGGCTTGGGACAGGCACATCAAATGTAAGGCGAGATTAAACAGGTTTTAGAGTTTTCAGCCCTTTTCTCACGTGGGGCTGTGGTGTGACTGAACGACATAAAACATAATGCATCAACTTCATACCACATTTAACTTTCGAAAACGATACATATTATTATGGAAACAACAAATAATAAAACAAGAGAGCAGAAGATATACCGTCCACAAAAAATACTTGTTGTTTCTGATAGGTGGATCTAAACCAAAACTCAGTTGACAACAAACCTGGTTGTCTTAAGCAACGACATTGATCAAAGCATGTCCGGTGGGATCGACCGTTAAATATTGTAAAAGGAAAAAAGGAGTATTATGCAAATGCGAGTGTGAAAAATGAAAAAAAAGATTCCCATCATGTACGACAAAAATATAACAAAATATTACCTGAAATTAGTTTTTGTATAAGTCCGAACGGATTGTCTTAAAATTATTGAATTCTAAACCACATTTTCATAAATGTTTGGGTCTAATATTCTTTTTTTTATTAATTTTCTGCAGGTTCAATCAAAGTTAAAAACTACATCTTTATATTAATATAGAATCACATTTATTACATTTATTGTAACTAAAAAAAATAAAATAATGTCCTGGTAGTACAAAGATTACGTTCATTGAAATCATAACATTGTTCCATACACGTACAAAACGGACCAAATGATTCTGTTCTAATTAGCTTATTTGAAGTAAGATATCTGAGGTAAATTGTACTAACATATTTGAAGACGACCAGATAATTATCTTCCAGGACATCCTCAAGGTATTATTAACCTTATCTTTTGAATCAGATTTAGCAGGATCAGTGTGGCCAAAAACTAGGATTCATAATGGTAAAGGAATAAGTCTGCAATGAAAGGGGCGCAGTGTGTAAAATGTTGGGATATTCGAGGAAAAGGGACAAATGTAAAATTACTGACACACTCCGGAGAACAACGAGTACAAGACCAAAACTACAAAAACACAACACTAAAAACTAAAAAACAAATGAACAACATGGACCCCACCAAAAAACTAGGGGTAGACTCAGGTGCTCCGGAAGAGTAAGCAGTCCCTGCTTCCTGCAGGAAACCCGCCATGTAGCTCATGTCAAATCATGTCATGTCAGGTAAGAGGAAGCACATCAAGAGAACAGGTCCTAGATGTTAAGATGTTTAGTCGGACTATGTTCTAGCATTTGTGTGCTTAAGCATATTTTGAAAGAAAACCTCCGCAAAACTAATGCAGATTTTACAGAACTGTTGGTGACTTAGTACAAAAATACAATTTCGACACTTTCTTTAAAGAAAAAAATTGGATAATTAATTTAAATTAATGTCATTATTTAATCGGAAAGAAAAAACCTTATTTGTATAATTATTTGAATGGTAAATAAAAAGGTTTTAAGCCCTCTAAATGTTGAGATATACATTGTTCTATATAAAATAATGAAAAATTCTCGAAAGATATCAGTCCATCCCTCTGGTACAGATTAATAATAAATCAAGTGGCACACAAAACGCAATTCTTAATAAACATAATTATATACGCCAGTTGTATAATTGTAATTTTAAAGAATTAAACCCCTGAAAATGGTTAAATGTTCTAGTCCAAACTATTGCGACACAAAACAATTGTCCTTTCATTAGACCAAATGCTGCATTAAGTTAATGTAGTTAGTTCCAGGTTTAAATACACTTTCTATAATGATATATTTACATCAATATTCTAAAAAGTCAAGAAAAAATTGCTTATATTCAAAGGACCTTATACTACTTGTAAAATAACCTTTTAGCCGTCAATTTCTCAAAATGTCGAAGTGTAATTTCTATTTAAATTTTGACGTCATAATGACATTTCCGTTGGCGTTTCTACACTTACGATCAATCTTGGCCTGAATTGTTGTGAAAGCAGTTGAAAATGTTTCTGTTGTCCCAAATGCTTAAATTTTTGTCTCTCAAAACTTTCCTTTTGTAACAGAAAACAATCATACAATTTATTACCCCCCCCCTATATTAACACATAAGAATATGCGTTTATGTAAATATACAATTCTCATATAACGCTAAGCGATCTTAATAACAGTTTCTATCTTAAAAGTTAACTGACGAAAACGGTTTTTACGATTTAAATACATTGTTGCCGATATACACGAGACCTAGTTTCAATTTATAATATGGAAAATCTCATCTTGAGATTCAAAATTATCCATTTTTGATAAATTTGGCTAAATATACTAAGGAATGATGTAAGTGACAATAAATAATTTAGATGGCAATGAATAATATTTATACTTACACCGATTCAAAAGCAGTGAACTGGTGGTGGAGAAATTTCTGTGTCTTTCAACATATAAAAAGGCGTTCATATTCCTTCACCAAAACAATGAAACATACTGTACGTCAAAAACAAACGACATATTTACAAAGTATGTACATCTTTAATTGCTGGGTTTATCATTCTAAAGAAATATATAAAAAATAAATCTGTCTAATTATCGTAAGAAATTGTGGCAATCTTAGTCCCTCAAATACAATTTTACAAAAGGATTCACAAGACCAATCTGCTGCTTCTAAAATAAATTAAAATATATTTAGATGAAGCCTCTTTGTACAAAGCACAACTAAATGGCTCTGGTAGAATGAGTATTAACTTTCAAATTTTCATCTGCATATGTCATCTTGATAGTTTGAACTATCCAACCAGAAATTGTAACCGTTGTAACTGGTTTAGGAGGTACATTCAAATCTAAAAATAACTTTTCCTTGTCTGTGGTACCTAAATTTAAATAAATTCAAACCCTTTTGGGTCTACTTAAGGTCTTTCTCCAAAAGAAGGCACATGCATTTTAATACCATAATTGTTTTGCCTATCCTGCTTCGACAAACTGTACCTTATGAAAGTTATTCCCTTATCTTGAACCTTCTTAGATTCATTTTCAATTTCCAAACTTTGAAGATCGCTACATGTTCTAAACGTTGTTATTTCCAATAAAAACACTGCTTTTAAAGAAATACATTTTAGAGTAACTGTTGACAATGATTCAGAAAGATTTTTTTCAAGTCATTAATAACAATCTCTAAATTCCATTTTGGTATTAGTTTGGTTTTAGGTTCCTAGAATGAAAAACCCCTTTAACCTTGATATATGCAACGGAATTGCCTCATGTCTTTTAATATCCTTGGAGTCAGACAAAGAGAGGGAAAACATATGCAATTATGTTTTCCCATTATATTGGCATTGTATCCAGGGCTCATGCACTGGGATTGGGAGTCCAAGTGCAATGAATTTCCTTCTGTTTGTTTTCTGCTGAAGCAAACTGATCTATCAAATTTTGCCACAAATTTGAAAAATCTGCCTCACAACATCCTTGTTCAATGTCAATTCTCTTGAACGGATTTGTTTCGGCTCAACTGATCCGCTAAAATATTTGTGCTCTCTATAATATGAGCCGCTTTCAAAATTATATTGTTGTCTGTGGCTAGTAATCATTATCCCAACGTCAGAAAAGAGATATTTGGTGATCTCGTACAACCCTGACGATTGATATACTGGACAACACTTCTGTTGTCGCTTCTGATCAAAACTGCATTGTCTCGCATTTCTAGACAATTTATATATTAAAACTGACCTGTATTATCATGTCCTTACCGGACTCTAAAAACTTAATAAATTTAATTGTGTTGGTCTCATATGTAATCAGGCATTATATAAAATCTATCATTGAAGCCATCATACTCATGTTTTTTTCAGAAAATCGAATGCTACTGTCTGAGCTAGAAGCATTTCTGAATCAATTGCTTATGATTTTGTACTTTCTCGAAAGTTTGTTTCATTTAACCCAACACTTTGCTCACTGTGTTCATTTTGAGGTGTTTCTTTTTTTAAATACTCGTTCAGAGGTTTTAAATTTGTCACCATTCTGATCTTTCCATAATTTTTCGGGACAAGAAATAACGTACTGTAAAAATACTAGAAATTGATGCAATGTTTGATATATTTTCGTCCATCAAGTACAGATCGCATAACAGAACCACACTTTGCATAATTAAAGATATTTCAAGTACAAATCCTAAGTTTAAATATCTTTTGGAATTTTTTTGTGCGCTTTTATCTATTGTGAACAAAGAATCCTCCAATTTTTTTTTCAAATATTACGCTTTTCTTAAAATTGACAAATGAATCAATATTTCTTTGTCGATAGAAACAATACAAAATAATAAATAAAAGCTTAGAATCCACGAACACTTTTACATCGCAGGTGTGGAATCTGGTGCTCATGAAGGCTAAGCATCCCCTTTCTTGCTTACAAAATCAGTCGTATAATCATTAATCTGAGTTGAAAGACGACCAATAAACAACATTCTAACAACAATTGTAGTTATTATGCCATAACCTAGATTAGTCTTGTCCAGCAAATGGGTCAGTAGATGACTATTTTATGGTAATGTTTGACAACAAAGTTGAATTGTAGATTTTCAAAAAGAGAGGTTTGTCTGAAAATCTACAAAATATCAAGATCAAAACATAAAAGAAGTAGTCAAATCCAACCAAATCGAAAGGCAAACCCAAATCAGGGATAGGGACAACTCGGTGCACTCCATGTCGTATTTCCAATGGTTTCGATACAGTAGATTTCTAAGTTAACATTAATGGGTAATTTTCATGTTTGAAAAATGTGACAGTTGGACTGGTTGATACCTTCGATGATCCGCCATCGATCCAGGGTCAAAATACAAAGAGCACATTGTTTGCCAAAAGCTGTCAAAATAACATTTCGTTCTTTTCTTTGAATAATATCGTTAACATAGAAATAAAATAATTAAGACTTTTTGAAATATTTGACTGGTTTTTTAAAACAATTGAAGCACGCTATTGGTGATATTGTCGTTTATATACATTTTATACCATATTACCAAATAACCAATATTCTTTGATAAGTTAGTTGAGATACATCAGTTAGATATATTATTTGTTTCGATACGGTTGTAGTTTAAACTGAACGGAGTTTAAACTGAACGGAGTTTCGTTAGGAAACTAAAGTGGAGAAATTGTTAAATCAAATTTAAACATCATCCTTGAGTTTCTTTAATTTGTCTCGAATTCAGTGCGCTTCAATCAGAAGAATATATCTTAGAGAGTTGCTGAAAAACTTTATATTGCATCCACTTTAGTTTTCATTTTTCTTCTGTTATACTAATCATGCTTTTAATTATTCATCCAAATCCTTTAATTTATTGTCAAGTGTAGTGATTAATCAAGAATTTGTAAACCGGTTACCAGAAATTCAGCAATAAAAGAGATTCATCCTCAGATTGACGTTTGACCAATTTTAGATTTAAAAGATTCCCGTTGAAAATTGATCCTTCGGTCGTTTTTCAACGTAGAAAATTTATTTCAAAGCCATTGAATTTTGATCAGCTCAATATTCCACGGGTTGATGATTAAATGTCAACGTATATTTTTTAAAGTTTTAAACCCTATGCATTGAATACTGGCCATCGTAGTCCTACTTATCTATAAACGTCTTAAATTTTGTGACAAGTCTACAATATACTTCCCCCATATGATCTCTGAAGCATCAGAGCATCATGTTAACCTTGTATCATCTGAAGCATCAGATGATACAAGGTTAACATGAAATCAATAATAAAGTCTGAAAATTAACCTAACAGTGTTAGGGATAAATTTTGTACCTGAAATTTTTCTTCTTCCCTAAGTGGGATTCGAATTCAAGCTGCTGTGATATCTCTGGCTTCCATCGCCTGGCCTGTGTCCAGCGCCCTAGACCACTCGGCCACCTAAGCTATATAAAAATATAGCTTTCGTTGACCGGGTGATGTCTTTCCACGTCAGCGTATCTAGAGATAGAGCACCGTACATGATGTATTGGTGCGTCTAGATGGTATTTTTCATTTTTGCAGGCAAATTATCACCTCGTATTTCTACTAGATACAGCCACAACAAATCAATTAATACACTCGTCTTAAATTTTGTGACAACTCTACAATATACTTCCCCCACCAAATCTCTGAAGCATCAGATGATACAACGTTAACATGAAATCAGTTTTAAACGTCTGAAAATTAACCTAACAATCTTAGGGATAAATTGTTTACCTGCAAATTTTTGTCCTTCTCTCAGTGGGATTCGAACTCAAGCTGCTGTGACATCTCTGTCTTCCAGCGCCCTAGACCTCTCGGCCACCTAGGTTATATAAAAATATAGCTTTCGGTGACCGGGTGATGCCGTTCTACAGGGGATGAAGTATATATATATGTGGCCTAAAAATAGCGACAAAACCTTGTTTAATCAGCGTTGGATGAATCAAATGCAGAATGATACATTTACAAATAAAATAATATAGAGTCTAGTGTAAATTATTAAAACAACACTAAATGTACAAAATACTACAACATATAAAAATACCTAGACACAAGTTGTCGGAAATGACAGCTATCCCCGCACCCTGCAACGCCTATCCCAGCTGTCGGACCCAAGTCTGATTTTATCTAAAGCTTTGTCTGA